>CATOTO010000015.1:0-19661 GCA_951812925.1 Calliopum simillimum | reverse complement strand
AGCCGACCACCCGCATCCTGCTCAATCCTCAGCATAGCGGTCTGCCGGAAGCGCTGCTGGCGCACCTGCATCGCGCGCTCCCCAGACGCAGAGTGACCAGCCGCTGCTGCGCCTGAGCTATACCGGTCAGGGGGCGGTGCCGCAGCTCGGGCTACTGGGTGAGGAGGTTATCCTGATCCAGAGTGCGCTGGAGTGGGTGCAGGGCCGACAGATTGGCCATATCGTATTGCAGGCGGCCAGACAGCCGCTGCCGTTTAATCCTGCCAGCATTCCGCAGACGCTGGCTGACCGCGTGGAGGTGCTGGGCTATGTCACTCCAGCTTGAACGTTTATGGCAGGGGCTGCTCGATACGCTGATGATGGTCGGAGCCTCCTCGTTGGCCGCGCTGCTGTTGGGGTTGCCGCTGGCGGTGATATTAGTGATTACCGATCGCAATAATCTCTTCGCCAATCCGCTGATTAATCGCCTGTTGGGATGGGTCGTCAACCTGTTCCGCTCGGTGCCATTTCTGATCCTGATGGTTGCGCTGATCCCCTTTACCCGACTGGTGGTGGGTACCTCCTATGGCGTGTGGGCCGCCGTTGTCCCACTGACGCTGGCTGCAACGCCGTTCTTTGCGCGTATTGCCGAGGTGAGCCTGCGCGAGGTGGATAAAGGGTTGGTGGAGGCGGCGCAGGCGATGGGCTTCCATCGGCGGCATATCATCTGGCATGTGCTGCTGGCAGAGGCGCGCCCGGGGATTGTCAGCGGATTTACCATTACGCTGGTCACCATGATTAATGCTTCGGCAATGGCGGGCGCGATTGGTGCGGGCGGGCTGGGGGATATTGCTTACCGCTACGGCTATCAGCGCTTTGACTCGCAGGTGATGCTCACGGTGATAGTCGTGCTGGTGGCGCTGGTCACGGTATTACAGCTGTGCGGCGATCGGCTGTCGCGGCATTTAAATCATCGATAATGCGGTACTTTAGTTACAACGTACAGATATAGCTATCAGTATGTCGTCTGTAACTACCGCGCTATCATTAAAGCTGCAGGCTTGGCAGGAGGACATTTTTAACGGTGCTACGTCAGTCTTCCTGTATCACAGTACTGCAAAAAAATCAGAATTCACGTAGCACGATCTGTTTTATATTTTACTTTATATTCAATAGGATAGGAAGTTAAGGAGTGTCGATGACCCTTTTTTGCTTCAAATGGATAAGGAGTGGTGAATAGTGCATAGTCAGATATTTAAGCTGAGGTCGTACCAAAATTCTGACCTCGAAGGGGTGATTACGGTGTTTGAACGCGCTGTGCGCGAGACAGCCTCACACGATTATAATCCTGCACAGATTGCAGCCTGGGCACAGGTTGATCGGGAGTCCTGGCAAAAGCGGCTGCTCGACAGTCACTGCTGGGTTGCCAGTATCGAGGATAAGATAGTGGGTTTTGGCAACGTGGAGTTTGATGGTCATCTCGATCTGATGTTCACCCATCCGGAGTATCTGCGCACCGGCGTGGCCAGTGCGCTGTTGGAGGAAACTGGAGCACGCCGTTATTGCCATGGCGTTGCCGGAGATATTTACTGAGGCCAGCGTCACGGCTAAGCATTTTTCAGCAGGCGAGGGTACCAACTGCTCGCAGCACAACAGGTGCAGGTGCGCGGCCAGAACTTTATCAACTACCGCATGAGTAAATCACTGCTTTAGCCGGTCGATGACAAACAGGCGCGCGGTGATAACTTCCATGCCGATCTGCTGACCATATGACAGCTCCAGTGTATTGCCATCAGGATCCGCAAAGAAAGCCCAGTAAGCCAACCGGTTGCAGCAGATTGCTGCGCTGCACGGCGCAAAACGCCTTCCTGCTCAGCCAGTTTGACCTTGGCATCGATCTCCTCGCGGCTACCACAGGCCACGCCGATATGACCGAAGGGTCCCAGCGGTGTGTCATTACTGATTTCTGACTGCACCAGCACCAGCGCGAACGGCCGCGTCAGGTCAGACAGCCACGCCACTTTTTGTGCTTCAGCAATCCCGGGTTCACGCTGATGAATAATCTGCATGCCTGCGTAACGCTGATAAAATTCGACGCTTTTCGACAGGTCTTTCACCTGTAAAGCCAGATGACTAAATCCAACATCATTGTCTGACATGAGCCGTTCCTGTGGGTGATGAGTGAATGCATCATGACACAGGCAAAAGGTGGCAGTTGATCGTGAGTGCGTTTTACAGGCAACGCTACGTAAATCCTGGCGTGGGGAGAGCCCACACAATTTCGTAGAATTCACGTAGCGCTGCCTGAATTGACATCCGTAAGAGCAGGGCAATGAGGCTGGTCAGAAAGCCCTGACGGATTGACTACCTGATATTTTATTTAACATAATATACATTATGCGAACCTACATAACGGTACGTGAAAACTATGACTTATTGGCGGTTCATCTGTTGTTCTCTGATGGCATCTGATAGCTCTTTCTCCAACGATGAAACGTAGATTTTAGCCATTGTGTAATTGTGTTCACCGCCTCGTGTCGTTTTCCATACATCACACTCACGACGGGCTTTCTCAAGGTCATACTCAATTTTTTCAATCGATCGCTTCATACTCATACCACTCATCAAAGAAATACGTTTTAGAAAATGCGATGAAAAATGTTATCACAGCTGCATGATGATTCTCAGCCAATAGTAAGCTTTGCTATCATCAGCTTGCAGCTCGTGACGATTATGCAAAGCGGATGATTGTGCTGATACCTCACCAATTGAAGCATAGTCAATAATCTGTGATGACATAGGCAATTGAATTGTCAGGCAATGTGATGGTTCACTACCTTACTCACCGCTTGCACGGCAAGGATCTCAGCTTTCTTAATTTGCGAGAATTAAGAGTTGTTCACGACTGCACATCGCTTTATCTTTCTTTCGTCTCCGACCGTCATACCTTTCCGTCGCTGAAATACCGTTGCTTAAACGGCGTCAATCAGGGGGCGCATGCGCTGTACCGTTTTTCTATGAAAGCCGTTCACTAGCGGCGTCGGCGCGGTTTGAGTGGAGAATCCCATAAAAATGTATTTCGCGCCTTAAAATGCCTCCGGCATCAACCTGTTTCGCAGCCGACAGATGACACTGCGTGCGCCAAAATGGGTCAATTTATCGGAACCATAACGCTTCGTTGAATTACCAGGCAGCGCTTACGCACCACCTGGCAATTTCATAGCTCGCGAATAATGTGAGCGGTCAGCAGAACGAACATAGTGCGATCGCTGGCGGAATCGGAATGGCTGCGGAAAAGCCAGCCGATGACGGGAATACTTTCGAACCAGGGCACTGAACGATTGCTGTCAGTGTTGTTTGTGTCTGTCAGCCCGCCAAGAAGCAACGTCTGCCCGTCTTTAATCTGAACAGTGGTCTGAATCTGACGCTGATTTGTGATGATGTCACTGGCGTTATTATCGTTGCTAAGTGAATCAGCTTTACTGTCGATTGTCAGTACAAGTTGTCCATTTCCCATGACAACAGGTGTTACCTTGAGAGAAATGCCGACATCACGGCGTTCGATCGTCTGAAACGGATTGTTCACGTTGGCCGCCTCCCCTGTAACTTTGCCTGTCACGAACGGCACGTTCTGGCCAACAGAAATGTAACCCGTTTGCCCGGACTGAGTGAGAATCCTCGGTGTGGATAAAACCTTTGATTTTGAATCTTTTTTCACAGCTTCGAGCGAAAGCGCGAGAATGTTTCCGTTAAAAATGCCAAAAGAACCACCGCCAGTTGAGAGCGCCGTACCCAGAGCTGAAGTATTGAAACCGCCGGCTACACGACCACCTGACGCGGATCCTGCCGCAAAAGAAAGGTCTGCACCGTTAGTCATTGTCGTTTCAAACATCAGTGACTGTATCAAAACCTGCTGGCGTGCCACGTCAATCGAGGTTATGAACTCGCCGAGAGCCCCCATGATTGCCGCAGAACCGGAAACTACAAGGGTGTTATTACCAGGGTAATCAACAACGTTGCCGCCCCCGTTTGAATCCACAAAGATTTTTGCCAGCGGCAGAACATCAGTTGACCGAACGCGAGATAGCCTGAAGTTTCGCACGGTAAGGTCAACAGGAAGCTGAGGTGCAGCATCAGTTGTTCCTGAATCTGAAACCGACTGGTATGCTGCCGGATCTTCATAATCCTCGTTGTTTAAAGCCTGTGACGGAAGCTTTGAAGGCGTCGAAATTACGGCAGGATCTCCCGATATTAATACGAAGCCGTTAGCATTAAGCACTGATTTAAAAAAATCATCAATATTGGATTGATTAACATCTCCGTTGAAAACGGTGATATTACCCTTTACATCAGGATTGACTACAACTGCTTTATTAGCTTTCTGTGAGTACCATAGCGCGAATGAACGAATAGGTGCATTGTTCAGGCTCACAGGTTCCGCCATAACACTGAAACAGGCGCTGAGAAAGATAAGTGAAAATAAGCAAATACAGCGAAAAACGTAGTGACTATACAATCTATCTTTCATATCATCCTTCACAAGTAATATTTTGAGAATAAGTGCTTTTGGTAAGGTTCACATGGCATGCATCTTTGATTTCAATTCTGTAACCATCTTTAATTAATTCGAATGAGCTGTATATTTTCGACTTTTGGTCTTTAAAGTTCACATAAACGTCATAGCCCATCTGGGAAAATGAATTAATCGTTAATTTAGGAAGCGCAGTCTGCTCTTGCACCGTTTGAGTGACAACTCCTCTGCCCTGCTCTACTCTTTCATTTTCAATCTGACTGGATTTATAAAGCATACCAGCACCTATGCCGAGTGCCAGAAATGATGCCATAATCCAGACTCGGTTCATTTTCCTGAAATATACTTTAGTCATACGCATGTAGAATGCAATATCCTGTTTTACTGAGAATTGGCCATGTGTTTGGTATGGTGGGATTAAACAGTACGCTCCGCACTCATAATTAGCCGTAAATATCTGCTTTGTATCATAAGCCGGATATAAATCTGTTCCGGTATAAACCCATTTATCAACAGTAAGCGACTGAGGGTTATCTCCATATTTAACAATGCCAAAATGAATTTTGGGCAATGGCATACGAGAATTAGCAATCAATGACAGTAAGCCGCCTATCACGGGAATATTCAGCTTGTCCATTCTGCGACAGTAAACAACGTGCTCTGCAAGCGCCTCTCTGGCTTGCTTATCCATCAGAGAAATATCCTGAATAATAAACATGATATCCCATCCCAATTTTCTGGCGTGCAGACACCAGTCAATCACTGGCTGCCGCGATTTATCCGACCAGTTGCGCGAATTGAACCATGTCCCGCATTCATCCAGCACGAGCAATCCGTTGTCTTTCTCATCATATGACGTTGTTCCCCGGCCTATTGACTCAAAATCAGACAGTGCTGGCTTGTCTGGCACCCTGATTACGCGAGTCATTTTCGCAAAACGGCCGACTTTCGGCATGTGGTGTAATCGGAGATCAAGATTTGTTGCAACCACACGACCGCGGGTTAAATAATCCTGAATTTTCCCGATAGTCACGAGTGTTTTACCTGAACCTAATTTACCTGTGACTACATGTACAGCCATTTCAGAGCACCTTATTAGCCATGCCTAAAAGGCGGTCTTTAATGTCAAATACAAGCACAGCAATCCGCATAGACATAATTACTGTAATGCACTGGGTGGTTCCATCTGGTAAAACAGATGACATAAGATTGCCAAAGTCAGCAGGTATATATCCGTAAACAACATCACCTAACCATTGCAAGCCAAGTAGCAATACGCCAATAATTGCCGCGACAAGAGCAGAGGCAATAAGTCCCGTTCGTGTAGCCAGTCTTGCTAAAAAGCTGGCAAGATAGCCAATTGCGAGAGGAATAAGCCCAATTAAAAATCGGAGCAGCGCTGGAATACCAAGCAAAAATGGCATTATTCATCACCTTTACGAAGCAGAGATGTAATTGAAGTGAAAACATACCAGAATGTTAAGCAATACATTACCCATGAAAGCATGGATTTTATATCTCCCAGCTTATCACAACCAATTTCAATCTGATAAACGGAGCCGGAAAACATAATGAAGTCCATGCATCCATTCCCAGTAGGAATATTAGGTCTTAAAACACTGTCATTTAAGAATGAATCCCAGGCTGCACCATGCGAGCTTTTATCAATGCCAAGCTGTTTCTCTGTCAGAGAAGTTGCAAGATCCATTTCAGATTTGCCTTCGCCATAGCGAACATCAGGGCTGTCCGGGTCAGCAAATTTTCCTACACCACGAATGCCATCGTTAATAGCAGATTCAAGCTTAGAAATATTGGCGCGTGTTTTAACATCAGCTGATTGTTGGTCTTCAGCAGAAGTATCATCTTCTGTGAGAGAATTTTTGATTTCGGAAGCTACGGAAGGTGCAGCAGACTTTACACCCGTTTCCACGGCAGAGGCCATGTCCGATTTTGACATTCCCGATCCACTACCAGAAGAACCTGCATTGTCACCAGATTCATTGCCGGAGTTGTCGTCAGACGGGTCTTCGCTGCCTGAATCTGATTCATCAGATACGGGTTGAGAGACAGCTTCACCTGAGACCGGAACTGAGCCAGTGGGCTTCCATGTGGCAGCGCATACAGTTTTGTCATTCCTGCAAACAATAACGCCAGTAGCCTCATATTCACAGCCATCATAGTTAATGTACCCTTCAGAAACGTTATTAAACGTGTTCTGAATGGCAGGTTTAGCGAGGCATAATTCTTCTGGTGTTTTCTCAACAGGTGTTTCATCTGCTAATGTACGGTCGATAGAGAAATCTACCGTTGCTCGTGCAGTATAAATTTCATCCTGCTTTCCAAGATTATTTTGAATTGTACATGAGCCGGGAAAACTGAGCCGCCATTGAGAATCAGGATATATTGATTGATATGTCGGCAATATTCCATCATACGTTTCCTGTGCATTCGCCTTAGCATCATTGCACAGATTATTTAGTTTAGACGATGGTATTTGCCAGTAAATTACCGTTTCGTTATTAACTGTTTCCCGCGAGGATTCAGCAACTGCGGATGCGCTGGAATTGCTTGAATAGACAGACTCCCAATCCGATGAAAATACATTAGAACTGAAGAGAAGCAATGCTGAAATCAGAAGTTTTATTTTCATAATAAACCGCAAGGAATAATTAAGGGGCACTATATTGCCCCTTATAATTATTAACAGTGAATCATACAGCCTTAGAGGAGAACTTCTTAAACAGTCGAATAGCGAGACCGGCCCCTACAACAACCGTGACAACAGGCCATGTCTGGGCAATTAAATCAGTCGCCTGCGTTTTTAACGAATTCATGGCCTCTGTAGCATAATTCGTTGCAGTATCACCTTCAGCAGCAAAAGAACCTGCTGAAACAAGTAGAGTTGAAACGCCGAGGGCGATTTTATTTTTAGAAGCTAAAATGGATGAAACAACACGCATAGAATTCACCTTATATAATACGTTCCGAGATTGACTTGAAAGAAGCAATCCCATAGAAAAGGGCAAAGCCCAAGATATAAGCTCCGAGGAATACGGTTACATAGTTAATCATCGAAGCACCCCAGCAGTAACAGCTCCAAGTCCGAAAGAAAGTACGAGGCCAAGAGCTATTACTACGTGAATTAATTCATCAGTCATGATTTCAGGATTTAATTGATTCCAGCAGAATGCGACCCACGGAAAGGTTTCCGTAACGGTTAATTTCAAAAGAACTGAGATGAAGACGATACTTGCCTGCAGCGTAAGGATGCTGGCCTTCCTGAAGGTTTAACTTAAACAGTTGAGGATAGGCCCCGCCAAGATGCGCATACGCGCTCTGTTCTCTGATAGTGTAAGGCTTGCCTGTACGCTGAGATACGCCAGAACGCTCTTCAAAATTAACCTGTGTTTCGTGAATTTCAACTGTGATCATATTGATTACCTGATTATGCTACTTTTAGATGAGATGGTTTCATATACCAAGATGGAATAATGCAATCTTTAACTTTAATTTCCCTTACATCTTTAACAATAACTGGAGAAAATTTAGATACATTGCATCGTTGAGCAATATCTATTCCAATTTTCCGTAATCTTGCACGATGCGTCTGAACCTGCTTTTTATTAAGGTCAAAACTATGACCATGAAACCACTGAATAGCATACATTGCTGTAGTGTTAGCTGCGCGGGTTGTATCAACAACGGCACGAGATAATAAATGTTCGCTTATAGTTTCAAAGTCCATAGCATTCACCGATAGTTTTTCATCTAGATTTAGAAAGTTATTATGAAGTTCATTTAATATTGAGTAATCAGCAAGCCCCCAAAACATCAGATGATGCTTTTGAAGATAACGGGACTTCAGTTTCTGTTCAAAGCGCACGACACCATTAACCGAGCAATAATCGATTAGGCTTTCAACATATTTTACCTGATCAGAGTCTGCGCCAAATTTATTCTTTATTTTAGGAAGCGAATGCAAGTGCATTTCATGAGATTTATTATATACAGTTGGATATATAAGACTGACATTGCCCTTCTTAGAAAGCCAGTCGACAGATTTTCCATTACTGTGTAGTCGCGGTACGCTGTTACGGTAAGGTTGAGTAGACAATCCAGAGATATACTCATCTTCATTGCCCTTCCCTACTGATTTATTTGAAGTTATATGTATTTCGCGTATATAAGCCCCGTCCGATAAAACAGAAGCTCTTTCATTCTCTTTTGTCTGACTGAAAAATGTTCTGGTGCATTTAGTAAATAACGGCAATTTAAGATCAGACAGAATAAGATTAAACACTGCAACACAAGAATCTATCGTTGGTAATCCAAAAAGATTATCCAGTCTTCCCCAGCGGGATGGATTACCCGTCATTTTCAGAAGAGAGCCGCGGATCGAGATAGAAACAACATCACAAAAAGATCCTTTATGCTGAAAAGTTGGCTGAGACAAGGCGCTTGCCTCACCGCTTTCAAGGTGAATACGCTGGTATGCCACTTCACTCAGAATTGGTAGCTGAAATCCAAAATCTTGTTCGATAGTCAACCAGTCAAAAAACATCATTCACACCATGTGAAGGCCAAAAGCTGTTTCAAATAAACAGCAAGTGCCTATATAGTCACTTTGCAGTGACATAAATATACATCGCGAGAGATCTTAAGGTCAACACATTTGGCACCACAAAGTGCCTGAATAGGCACTCAGTGCTTTAGGGGGAAAAGTGCAGGTTAAGATAGTGGCACGAGTGCCAATTATTGCAGCACAGGAAATGATCATGAGCGGAACCCCTGACGAAGCGAAGCTACAGCTCTCATGCGCGGAGAGGATTAAAGCCAGTATTCTTGGCAACTTCACCTATGACGATATCGAAAATGAAACCGGGATCAGCGCTCGTACTCTGAAGCGGTTAGCATCAGGTGAACGCGACCCTAAGTTAGGTGAAATCAGGCAAATAGCTTATGCCACGGGTAAAAATCCAATCTGGCTGGCATTCGGGGATACAAGCACCCCGCTTGCTGAACATGCCTACACCATCGGTAATGAAAAGGTCGGCCTTAACCTTAACGAGAGCGATAAGCAAAACCTGACTATTGAAGGTGCAGGGATCAAAATGCGTGTGCTGACGGCCATCAGTGAAATGCAGGATGAAGACGTCTCTTTTCTCGAACGTTTCATTGACTTACTGAACCTTGATCGCACAATTAACAAGGTTAAAAGCAAACGTCATCTTACCGAAGACGAGCACCTCAAGATGCTGAATCTGCAAAAAACCAAATGAAAAACCGTGGGAAACCACGGTAAAGTTCGGGTGTCACAGAACCCCGAACCGCTTCGCGGTGAAGATTTAAACAGCCAGCTCAACGCACAAGGATGAGTTAATGAACGAAAAAAAATTTTTAGGCTACGTGATTGCGCGGGGAATGAGCCGTGTATGGTGCTACAACGCGGATACGGAAGAATGGAGGCAAAACCCCGGAATAGCGACGCTTTTTCAGAAGATAACGGATGCTGAAATTGCAATAAAAAATGTGCACAAGTACAAAAATACTGCTGAAGTACGTACTCTGGAAGGTAATGAAAGTTACTTAACTGTGGGATCTATGTCATGGATGGAAATTGACGAGCGTAAAAATAAAGAGAAATCATAATGAAAAAGCTCAACGTGAAAGTAATTACACTAGGTCACATCCCTGCAAGATTTGATAAGAAGAAAATAACTCAGTGGAAGTCCTCTCTTTTTGAAATAGATGTTGAGATTGATGATTACCCCCTAAGTTGTGACTCAGACATAGAAGACTGGGCATTTTCAGACGTATTGATGGCAGAAAAGATCCCTCAATTAGATGGGCACGACTTCCTGATAGCGATAACAAACATCCCACTTCAAGATAACTGGTATACGCGAAGGTTAGGAAATAACGTTGTTTTGTTTACATATCATGAAATAAAAGACTTTTTGATATGGTCAAATATTCCTATAGAGAATGCTCTTTTAAGGGTTTTGTATGCATATTCAATGGTTTATGTCAGGATGGGCGGCAGTATCCCGGACTATGATGTAGTGGTCGGATTTACTCATGACGAGACTAAAGGTTGTCTGTTTGATATGAACGGTATAAAAAGTGACTTAGTTGAATCATGCGATCGACCAATTGTATGTAGAGATTGCGAACATAAATTCACGAGTAAAAATATTTCACTAAATTTAATTTCAAAAATAAAAAATGAGATTAAGAGAGTGAGAAAGCCTCTTTACTTTCGCTGGGTTGATTTCATAAAGCATCACCCGATAATTTCACTGATTATTTCAATTTCTTCCGTCATATCGCTGGGTGCAATTAGCTCTCTGGTAGCGACCTATATTTATGAGCATTTAATAAAGTAGCTGTTTATTTGTTAAATAATTAGGTTCGCACAATGACATTATGCTAAAGAGGCCGCTGCGGTTTTTTTTATTTTCGCAGCGGCCTTTTCAACATAACGTTTTGACATTATGCGAACCTACATAACGGTACGTGAAAACTATGACTTATTGGCGGTTCATCTGTTGTTCTCTGATGGCATCTGATAGCTCTTTCTCCAACGATGAAACGTAGATTTTAGCCATTGTGTAATTGTGTTCACCGCCTCGTGTCGTTTTCCATACATCACACTCACGACGGGCTTTCTCAAGGTCATACTCAATTTTTTCAATCGATCGCTTCATACTCATACCACTCATCAAAGAAATACGTTTTAGAAAATGCGATGAAAAATGTTATCACAGCTGCATGATGATTCTCAGCCAATAGTAAGCTTTGCTATCATCAGCTTGCAGCTCGTGACGATTATGCAAAGCGGATGATTGTGCTGATACCTCACCAATTGAAGCATAGTCAATAATCTGTGATGACATAGGCAATTGAATTGTCAGGCAATGTGATGGTTCACTACCTTACTCACCGCTTGCACGGCAAGGATCTCAGCTTTCTTAATTTGCGAGAATTAAGAGTTGTTCACGACTGCACATCGCTTTATCTTTCTTTCGTCTCCGACCGTCATACCTTTCCGTCGCTGAAATACCGTTGCTTAAACGGCGTCAATCAGGGGGCGCATGCGCTGTACCGTTTTTCTATGAAAGCCGTTCACTAGCGGCGTCGGCGCGGTTTGAGTGGAGAATCCCATAAAAATGTATTTCGCGCCTTAAAATGCCTCCGGCATCAACCTGTTTCGCAGCCGACAGATGACACTGCGTGCGCCAAAATGGGTCAATTTATCGGAACCATAACGCTTCGTTGAATTACCAGGCAGCGCTTACGCACCACCTGGCAATTTCATAGCTCGCGAATAATGTGAGCGGTCAGCAGAACGAACATAGTGCGATCGCTGGCGGAATCGGAATGGCTGCGGAAAAGCCAGCCGATGACGGGAATACTTTCGAACCAGGGCACTGAACGATTGCTGTCAGTGTTGTTTGTGTCTGTCAGCCCGCCAAGAAGCAACGTCTGCCCGTCTTTAATCTGAACAGTGGTCTGAATCTGACGCTGATTTGTGATGATGTCACTGGCGTTATTATCGTTGCTAAGTGAATCAGCTTTACTGTCGATTGTCAGTACAAGTTGTCCATTTCCCATGACAACAGGTGTTACCTTGAGAGAAATGCCGACATCACGGCGTTCGATCGTCTGAAACGGATTGTTCACGTTGGCCGCCTCCCCTGTAACTTTGCCTGTCACGAACGGCACGTTCTGGCCAACAGAAATGTAACCCGTTTGCCCGGACTGAGTGAGAATCCTCGGTGTGGATAAAACCTTTGATTTTGAATCTTTTTTCACAGCTTCGAGCGAAAGCGCGAGAATGTTTCCGTTAAAAATGCCAAAAGAACCACCGCCAGTTGAGAGCGCCGTACCCAGAGCTGAAGTATTGAAACCGCCGGCTACACGACCACCTGACGCGGATCCTGCCGCAAAAGAAAGGTCTGCACCGTTAGTCATTGTCGTTTCAAACATCAGTGACTGTATCAAAACCTGCTGGCGTGCCACGTCAATCGAGGTTATGAACTCGCCGAGAGCCCCCATGATTGCCGCAGAACCGGAAACTACAAGGGTGTTATTACCAGGGTAATCAACAACGTTGCCGCCCCCGTTTGAATCCACAAAGATTTTTGCCAGCGGCAGAACATCAGTTGACCGAACGCGAGATAGCCTGAAGTTTCGCACGGTAAGGTCAACAGGAAGCTGAGGTGCAGCATCAGTTGTTCCTGAATCTGAAACCGACTGGTATGCTGCCGGATCTTCATAATCCTCGTTGTTTAAAGCCTGTGACGGAAGCTTTGAAGGCGTCGAAATTACGGCAGGATCTCCCGATATTAATACGAAGCCGTTAGCATTAAGCACTGATTTAAAAAAATCATCAATATTGGATTGATTAACATCTCCGTTGAAAACGGTGATATTACCCTTTACATCAGGATTGACTACAACTGCTTTATTAGCTTTCTGTGAGTACCATAGCGCGAATGAACGAATAGGTGCATTGTTCAGGCTCACAGGTTCCGCCATAACACTGAAACAGGCGCTGAGAAAGATAAGTGAAAATAAGCAAATACAGCGAAAAACGTAGTGACTATACAATCTATCTTTCATATCATCCTTCACAAGTAATATTTTGAGAATAAGTGCTTTTGGTAAGGTTCACATGGCATGCATCTTTGATTTCAATTCTGTAACCATCTTTAATTAATTCGAATGAGCTGTATATTTTCGACTTTTGGTCTTTAAAGTTCACATAAACGTCATAGCCCATCTGGGAAAATGAATTAATCGTTAATTTAGGAAGCGCAGTCTGCTCTTGCACCGTTTGAGTGACAACTCCTCTGCCCTGCTCTACTCTTTCATTTTCAATCTGACTGGATTTATAAAGCATACCAGCACCTATGCCGAGTGCCAGAAATGATGCCATAATCCAGACTCGGTTCATTTTCCTGAAATATACTTTAGTCATACGCATGTAGAATGCAATATCCTGTTTTACTGAGAATTGGCCATGTGTTTGGTATGGTGGGATTAAACAGTACGCTCCGCACTCATAATTAGCCGTAAATATCTGCTTTGTATCATAAGCCGGATATAAATCTGTTCCGGTATAAACCCATTTATCAACAGTAAGCGACTGAGGGTTATCTCCATATTTAACAATGCCAAAATGAATTTTGGGCAATGGCATACGAGAATTAGCAATCAATGACAGTAAGCCGCCTATCACGGGAATATTCAGCTTGTCCATTCTGCGACAGTAAACAACGTGCTCTGCAAGCGCCTCTCTGGCTTGCTTATCCATCAGAGAAATATCCTGAATAATAAACATGATATCCCATCCCAATTTTCTGGCGTGCAGACACCAGTCAATCACTGGCTGCCGCGATTTATCCGACCAGTTGCGCGAATTGAACCATGTCCCGCATTCATCCAGCACGAGCAATCCGTTGTCTTTCTCATCATATGACGTTGTTCCCCGGCCTATTGACTCAAAATCAGACAGTGCTGGCTTGTCTGGCACCCTGATTACGCGAGTCATTTTCGCAAAACGGCCGACTTTCGGCATGTGGTGTAATCGGAGATCAAGATTTGTTGCAACCACACGACCGCGGGTTAAATAATCCTGAATTTTCCCGATAGTCACGAGTGTTTTACCTGAACCTAATTTACCTGTGACTACATGTACAGCCATTTCAGAGCACCTTATTAGCCATGCCTAAAAGGCGGTCTTTAATGTCAAATACAAGCACAGCAATCCGCATAGACATAATTACTGTAATGCACTGGGTGGTTCCATCTGGTAAAACAGATGACATAAGATTGCCAAAGTCAGCAGGTATATATCCGTAAACAACATCACCTAACCATTGCAAGCCAAGTAGCAATACGCCAATAATTGCCGCGACAAGAGCAGAGGCAATAAGTCCCGTTCGTGTAGCCAGTCTTGCTAAAAAGCTGGCAAGATAGCCAATTGCGAGAGGAATAAGCCCAATTAAAAATCGGAGCAGCGCTGGAATACCAAGCAAAAATGGCATTATTCATCACCTTTACGAAGCAGAGATGTAATTGAAGTGAAAACATACCAGAATGTTAAGCAATACATTACCCATGAAAGCATGGATTTTATATCTCCCAGCTTATCACAACCAATTTCAATCTGATAAACGGAGCCGGAAAACATAATGAAGTCCATGCATCCATTCCCAGTAGGAATATTAGGTCTTAAAACACTGTCATTTAAGAATGAATCCCAGGCTGCACCATGCGAGCTTTTATCAATGCCAAGCTGTTTCTCTGTCAGAGAAGTTGCAAGATCCATTTCAGATTTGCCTTCGCCATAGCGAACATCAGGGCTGTCCGGGTCAGCAAATTTTCCTACACCACGAATGCCATCGTTAATAGCAGATTCAAGCTTAGAAATATTGGCGCGTGTTTTAACATCAGCTGATTGTTGGTCTTCAGCAGAAGTATCATCTTCTGTGAGAGAATTTTTGATTTCGGAAGCTACGGAAGGTGCAGCAGACTTTACACCCGTTTCCACGGCAGAGGCCATGTCCGATTTTGACATTCCCGATCCACTACCAGAAGAACCTGCATTGTCACCAGATTCATTGCCGGAGTTGTCGTCAGACGGGTCTTCGCTGCCTGAATCTGATTCATCAGATACGGGTTGAGAGACAGCTTCACCTGAGACCGGAACTGAGCCAGTGGGCTTCCATGTGGCAGCGCATACAGTTTTGTCATTCCTGCAAACAATAACGCCAGTAGCCTCATATTCACAGCCATCATAGTTAATGTACCCTTCAGAAACGTTATTAAACGTGTTCTGAATGGCAGGTTTAGCGAGGCATAATTCTTCTGGTGTTTTCTCAACAGGTGTTTCATCTGCTAATGTACGGTCGATAGAGAAATCTACCGTTGCTCGTGCAGTATAAATTTCATCCTGCTTTCCAAGATTATTTTGAATTGTACATGAGCCGGGAAAACTGAGCCGCCATTGAGAATCAGGATATATTGATTGATATGTCGGCAATATTCCATCATACGTTTCCTGTGCATTCGCCTTAGCATCATTGCACAGATTATTTAGTTTAGACGATGGTATTTGCCAGTAAATTACCGTTTCGTTATTAACTGTTTCCCGCGAGGATTCAGCAACTGCGGATGCGCTGGAATTGCTTGAATAGACAGACTCCCAATCCGATGAAAATACATTAGAACTGAAGAGAAGCAATGCTGAAATCAGAAGTTTTATTTTCATAATAAACCGCAAGGAATAATTAAGGGGCACTATATTGCCCCTTATAATTATTAACAGTGAATCATACAGCCTTAGAGGAGAACTTCTTAAACAGTCGAATAGCGAGACCGGCCCCTACAACAACCGTGACAACAGGCCATGTCTGGGCAATTAAATCAGTCGCCTGCGTTTTTAACGAATTCATGGCCTCTGTAGCATAATTCGTTGCAGTATCACCTTCAGCAGCAAAAGAACCTGCTGAAACAAGTAGAGTTGAAACGCCGAGGGCGATTTTATTTTTAGAAGCTAAAATGGATGAAACAACACGCATAGAATTCACCTTATATAATACGTTCCGAGATTGACTTGAAAGAAGCAATCCCATAGAAAAGGGCAAAGCCCAAGATATAAGCTCCGAGGAATACGGTTACATAGTTAATCATCGAAGCACCCCAGCAGTAACAGCTCCAAGTCCGAAAGAAAGTACGAGGCCAAGAGCTATTACTACGTGAATTAATTCATCAGTCATGATTTCAGGATTTAATTGATTCCAGCAGAATGCGACCCACGGAAAGGTTTCCGTAACGGTTAATTTCAAAAGAACTGAGATGAAGACGATACTTGCCTGCAGCGTAAGGATGCTGGCCTTCCTGAAGGTTTAACTTAAACAGTTGAGGATAGGCCCCGCCAAGATGCGCATACGCGCTCTGTTCTCTGATAGTGTAAGGCTTGCCTGTACGCTGAGATACGCCAGAACGCTCTTCAAAATTAACCTGTGTTTCGTGAATTTCAACTGTGATCATATTGATTACCTGATTATGCTACTTTTAGATGAGATGGTTTCATATACCAAGATGGAATAATGCAATCTTTAACTTTAATTTCCCTTACATCTTTAACAATAACTGGAGAAAATTTAGATACATTGCATCGTTGAGCAATATCTATTCCAATTTTCCGTAATCTTGCACGATGCGTCTGAACCTGCTTTTTATTAAGGTCAAAACTATGACCATGAAACCACTGAATAGCATACATTGCTGTAGTGTTAGCTGCGCGGGTTGTATCAACAACGGCACGAGATAATAAATGTTCGCTTATAGTTTCAAAGTCCATAGCATTCACCGATAGTTTTTCATCTAGATTTAGAAAGTTATTATGAAGTTCATTTAATATTGAGTAATCAGCAAGCCCCCAAAACATCAGATGATGCTTTTGAAGATAACGGGACTTCAGTTTCTGTTCAAAAGCGCACGACACCATTAACCGAGCAATAATCGATTAGGCTTTCAACATATTTTACCTGATCAGAGTCTGCGCCAAATTTATTCTTTATTTTAGGAAGCGAATGCAAGTGCATTTCATGAGATTTATTATATACAGTTGGATATATAAGACTGACATTGCCCTTCTTAGAAAGCCAGTCGACAGATTTTCCATTACTGTGTAGTCGCGGTACGCTGTTACGGTAAGGTTGAGTAGACAATCCAGAGATATACTCATCTTCATTGCCCTTCCCTACTGATTTATTTGAAGTTATATGTATTTCGCGTATATAAGCCCCGTCCGATAAAACAGAAGCTCTTTCATTCTCTTTTGTCTGACTGAAAAATGTTCTGGTGCATTTAGTAAATAACGGCAATTTAAGATCAGACAGAATAAGATTAAACACTGCAACACAAGAATCTATCGTTGGTAATCCAAAAAGATTATCCAGTCTTCCCCAGCGGGATGGATTACCCGTCATTTTCAGAAGAGAGCCGCGGATCGAGATAGAAACAACATCACAAAAAGATCCTTTATGCTGAAAAGTTGGCTGAGACAAGGCGCTTGCCTCACCGCTTTCAAGGTGAATACGCTGGTATGCCACTTCACTCAGAATTGGTAGCTGAAATCCAAAATCTTGTTCGATAGTCAACCAGTCAAAAAACATCATTCACACCATGTGAAGGCCAAAAGCTGTTTCAAATAAACAGCAAGTGCCTATATAGTCACTTTGCAGTGACATAAATATACATCGCGAGAGATCTTAAGGTCAACACATTTGGCACCACAAAGTGCCTGAATAGGCACTCAGTGCTTTAGGGGGAAAAGTGCAGGTTAAGATAGTGGCACGAGTGCCAATTATTGCAGCACAGGAAATGATCATGAGCGGAACCCCTGACGAAGCGAAGCTACAGCTCTCATGCGCGGAGAGGATTAAAGCCAGTATTCTTGGCAACTTCACCTATGACGATATCGAAAATGAAACCGAGATCAGCGCTCGTACTCTGAAGCGGTTAGCATCAGGTGAACGCGACCCTAAGTTAGGTGAAATCAGGCAAATAGCTTATGCCACGGGTAAAAATCCAATCTGGCTGGCATTCGGGGATACAAGCACCCCCGCTTGCTGAACATGCCTACACCATCGGTAATGAAAAGGTCGGCCTTAACCTTAACGAGAGCGATAAGCAAAACCTGACTATTGAAGGTGCAGGGATCAAAATGCGTGTGCTGACGGCCATCAGTGAAATGCAGGATGAAGACGTCTCTTTTCTCGAACGTTTCATTGACTTACTGAACCTTGATCGCACAATTAACAAGGTTAAAAGCAAACGTCATCTTACCGAAGACGAGCACCTCAAGATGCTGAATCTGCAAAAAACCAAATGAAAAACCGTGGGAAACCACGGTAAAGTTCGGGTGTCACAGAACCCCGAACCGCTTCGCGGTGAAGATTTAAACAGCCAGCTCAACGCACAAGGATGAGTTAATGAACGAAAAAAAATTTTTAGGCTACGTGATTGCGCGGGGAATGAGCCGTGTATGGTGCTACAACGCGGATACGGAAGAATGGAGGCAAAACCCCGGAATAGCGACGCTTTTTCAGAAGATAACGGATGCTGAAATTGCAATAAAAAATGTGCACAAGTACAAAAATACTGCTGAAGTACGTACTCTGGAAGGTAATGAAAGTTACTTAACTGTGGGATCTATGTCATGGATGGAAATTGACGAGCGTAAAAATAAAGAGAAATCATAATGAAAAAGCTCAACGTGAAAGTAATTACACTAGGTCACATCCCTGCAAGATTTGATAAGAAGAAAATAACTCAGTGGAAGTCCTCTCTTTTTGAAATAGATGTTGAGATTGATGATTACCCCCTAAGTTGTGACTCAGACATAGAAGACTGGGCATTTTCAGACGTATTGATGGCAGAAAAGATCCCTCAATTAGATGGGCACGACTTCCTGATAGCGATAACAAACATCCCACTTCAAGATAACTGGTATACGCGAAGGTTAGGAAATAACGTTGTTTTGTTTACATATCATGAAATAAAAGACTTTTTGATATGGTCAAATATTCCTATAGAGAATGCTCTTTTAAGGGTTTTGTATGCATATTCAATGGTTTATGTCAGGATGGGCGGCAGTATCCCGGACTATGATGTAGTGGTCGGATTTACTCATGACGAGACTAAAGGTTGTCTGTTTGATATGAACGGTATAAAAAGTGACTTAGTTGAATCATGCGATCGACCAATTGTATGTAGAGATTGCGAACATAAATTCACGAGTAAAAATATTTCACTAAATTTAATTTCAAAAATAAAAAATGAGATTAAGAGAGTGAGAAAGCCTCTTTACTTTCGCTGGGTTGATTTCATAAAGCATCACCCGATAATTTCACTGATTATTTCAATTTCTTCCGTCATATCGCTGGGTGCAATTAGCTCTCTGGTAGCGACCTATATTTATGAGCATTTAATAAAGTAGCTGTTTATTTGTTAAATAATTAGGTTCGCACAATGACATTATGCTAAAGAGGCCGCTGCGGTTTTTTTTATTTTCGCAGCGGCCTTTTCAACATAACGTTTTGACATTATGCGCACCGATAACGTCAGTCCAAAG
>CATOTO010000014.1:0-44499 GCA_951812925.1 Calliopum simillimum | reverse complement strand
CATTCGCCTGAGCTGGAAGGGTTAACGAAGCTGTAACGGAGAAAGCAGTTAAGGCGAAAATTGCGCCCTTTTTATTATGTAACATATTGCGTCATTCCATCGTGACCATGAGGTGGAATGTGATATTATAACATTCGAAATTCTGTGCAACCTGTAAATACTATGACCTCACTTGTCACACTCGATAATGTTTCGATAAAGTTTAACCAGCGCAATGTGTTATCCGGTGTCAGCCTGGCACTGCAGCCTGGCCGCATCCTCACCCTGCTGGGTCCTAACGGTGCCGGAAAATCAACGCTGGTGCGTGTGGTGCTGGGACTGCTCGCTCCCACCACCGGTTCCGTTCAGCGAGATCCCGGTCTGCGAATTGGCTATGTGCCACAGAAGCTGCACATCGACCCGACCCTGCCGGTGACGGTTGAACGCTTTATGCGTCTGACCCGTGGCAGCAAAAACGCCGAGATCCTGCCAGCACTGAAACGCGTGCAGGCGGGTCACCTGCTCAACGCCCCGCTGCAAAAGCTTTCCGGTGGTGAAACCCAGCGTGTGCTGCTGGCGCGCGCCCTGCTGAATCAGCCTCAGTTGCTGGTACTCGATGAGCCTACCCAGGGTGTGGATGTGAATGGTCAGGTGTCACTCTATGACCTTATCAATCAGTTACGCGTTGAACTGAACTGCGGCGTACTGATGGTCTCCCACGATCTGCATCTGGTGATGGCCAAAACCGACGAAGTGCTGTGCCTTAACCATCACATCTGTTGTTCCGGCACACCGGAAGCGGTATCGCAGCATCCGGAATTTATCGCCATGTTTGGTCCGCGAGGCGCGGAGGAGCTGGCGATTTATCGTCATCATCATAATCACCGTCACGACCTTCAGGGACGTATCGTTTTACGCAAAGGACAGGGTCCATCATGATTGAGTTGTTATTACCGGGCTGGATAGGCGGTGTGATGTTAGCGCTGGCTGCCGGTCCGCTGGGATCGTTTGTTGTCTGGCGCAAGATGTCCTATTTCGGCGATACCCTGGCGCATGCCTCTCTGCTTGGCGTGGCATTTGGCCTGCTGTTTAACGTGAATCCTTACTACGCGGTGATTCTGGTCACGGTCTGCCTGGCGCTGGGACTGGTCTGGCTGGAGCGTCGTCCACATCTGGCTATCGATACCCTGCTGGGGATTATGGCGCACAGCGCGCTGTCGCTGGGCCTGGTGGTGGTCAGCCTGATGAAGAACGTTCGCGTCGATCTGATGGCTTATCTGTTTGGCGATCTGCTGGCGGTGACGCCAGACGATCTCTGGATGATGGGTGGCGGCGTGGTGATCGTGCTGCTGGTGATGGCGTGGCAGTGGCGGTCGCTGCTGTCGATGACCATCAGCCCGGAACTGGCCCAGGTGGACGGCGTCAATATCCAGCGTACCCGTCTGATCCTGATGCTGGTCACGGCACTGACTATCGGAGTGGCAATGAAGTTCGTGGGTGCGCTGATTATCACCTCACTGCTGATTATCCCCGCTGCGACCGCTCGTCGCTTTGTGCGTTCACCGGAAGGCATGGCGGCCGTCGCCGTAGTCATCGGGGTGATTGCCGTCACCGGCGGCCTGACCTTCTCCGCCTTCTACGACACCCCTGCCGGGCCGTCAGTGGTGCTCTGCGCCGCCATCCTGTTTATTTTCAGCATGGTCCGGAAACCAGCAGTCTAGTTACTCTTCGCGCGTGATGCCGAAGTGACGATAAGCGTGCTGCGTGGCCATCCGGCCACGCGGTGTGCGCTGAATGAAGCCCTGCTGAATCAGGAAGGGTTCAATCACATCTTCGATGGTTTCCCGCTCTTCACCAATGGCCGCAGCCAGGTTATCCAGTCCCACCGGCCCACCCATAAATTTGTCGATGATCGCCAGCAGCAGTTTACGGTCCATATAATCGAACCCTTCGCTATCTACGTTAAGCATATCTAGTGCGCTGCAGGAGACTTCACCGCTCAAATCACCATTTGCCCGCACTTCGGCGAAGTCACGAACGCGTCGCAGCAGGCGGTTGGCGATACGCGGTGTGCCGCGGGCGCGACGGGCAATTTCTAACGCCCCTTCGTCACTCAGCGCCAGACCCAGACAGGCGGCGCTGCGGCCTACGATGTGCTGCAAATCTTTAACCTGGTAGAACTCAAGCCGCTGCACAATGCCAAAACGATCGCGCAGCGGCGAGGTCAGCGAGCCAGCACGCGTGGTGGCGCCAATCAGGGTAAACGGCGGCAGATCGAGCTTGATTGAGCGCGCAGCCGGGCCTTCGCCAATCATGATATCCAGCTGATAATCTTCCATCGCCGGGTAGAGTATCTCTTCCACCACCGGTGAGAGGCGATGGATTTCATCGATAAACAGGACGTCATGCGGTTCAAGGTTGGTCAGCATCGCCGCCAGGTCGCCCGCCTTTTCCAGCACCGGACCTGAAGTAGTGCGAAGATTAACGCCCATCTCGTTGGCCACGATGTTCGCCAGGGTGGTTTTACCCAGTCCCGGCGGACCGAAGATCAGCAGATGATCGAGCGCATCGCCGCGCAGTTGCGCTGCCTTGATGAAAATCTCCATCTGCTCACGCACCTGCGGCTGACCGACATACTCGGTCAGCATCTTCGGGCGAATAGCGCGGTCAATAACCTCTTCTTCGCTGATACTGACAGCGGAGATCAGGCGGTCGGCTTCTATCATGAATTACCTCAAATGGCGGCGCGTAGCGCTTCGCGGATCAGGGTTTCGCAATCCGCATCCGGTCGACCGACTTTACTGATCATACGGCTCGCTTCCTGCGGTTTATAACCCAGTGATACCAGCGCTGCAACCGCTTCGGCTTCCGCATCATTGGTTTCCGGCTCGGCGCTCGGCGTGGTCAGCGTAAAGGCAGAATCGCCGCCAAACAGGTCGCCGTGCATTCCTTTGAAGCGGTCCTTCATCTCAACCACCAGACGCTCTGCCGTCTTTTTGCCCACGCCTGGCAGTTTCACCAGTGACGCGATCTCCTCTTTCTCGACAGCGGTCACAAACTGCTGCGCCGACATGCCGGAGAGGATCGCCAGCGCCAGCTTGGGTCCGACGCCATTCACTTTAATCAGTTCGCGAAACAGCGCGCGCTCCTGCTTGCTGTTAAAACCAAACAGCAGCTGCGCATCTTCACGCACCACGAAGTGGGTAAAAATCACCGCTTCGTGCTGAAGTTCAGGCAACTCATAAAAACAGGTCATGGGCATATAAATTTCATAGCCGACGCCGTGTGCCTCAAGCAGTACCAGTGGCGGCTGCTTTTCCAGAATATTGCCCCGTAAACGACCTATCACCTGAACGCTTCCTTAACTAACGAATGTGGCGGATTTTATAACATAAAAAAAGGCTGGATGAATATCCAGCCTGTGAGTGCGACCTGAGCGATGACGGCTAACCTGAGCGTAACCGTCCGCGCGTCAGCACCAGCTTGCTGTCACTCATGCGAGCCGCATTCTGAGCCACATGACAGTGCGTAATGGCAATCGCCAGCGCATCGGCGGCATCCGCCTGCGGGTTCGCCTGCAGCTTCAGCAGGGTTCGCACCATGTGCTGAACCTGACTTTTCTCGGCGCTGCCGATGCCAACCACGGTCTGTTTTACCTGACGGGCGGCATACTCAAACACCGGCAGATCGTGGTTAACCGCGGCAACAATCGCGGCACCGCGGGCCTGGCCGAGCTTCAGCGCGGAGTCTGCATTCTTCGCCATGAACACCTGTTCAATGGCGAAGAAGTCGGGTGAAAACTGCGTAATGATTTCACAGACGCCCGCATAAATCAGCTTCAGACGGGCGGGCAACTCGGTGGTATTAGTGCGGATACAGCCGCTGCCCAGATAAGTGAGCTGGCGGCCAGTCTGACGAATAACACCATAACCGGTGATGCGTGAGCCGGGATCAATACCCAGGATAATCGACATTACGCCTCTTTGGTTAAAGTGATTACGGTAGACGCCATTACAGCGTTTCCGCTACCTCGTCGGAGATTTCACCGTTGTGATAGACCTCCTGCACATCGTCGCAATCTTCCAGCATGTCGATCAGACGCAGCAGTTTAGGTGCGGTTTCCGCATCCATTTCGGCTTTGGTGGTCGGGATCATCGCCACTTCTGCAGTGTCCGCTTTCAGGCCGAGCGCTTCCAGTGCATCACGCACCGTGCCCATCTCTTCCCATGCGGTGAAGACATCAATTGCGCCGTCGTCATAGCTGACCACATCTTCTGCGCCTGCTTCCAGAGCCGCTTCCATCACCGCATCTTCATCCTGACCCGGCGCATAGGAGATCACGCCTTTTTTGTTGAACAGGTAAGCCACGGAGCCGTCGGTGCCGAGATTCCCGCCGGTTTTGGTGAAGGCGTGACGCACTTCGCCCACTGTACGGTTACGGTTGTCACTCAGGCATTCAATCATGATGGCCGAGCCGCCAGGACCGTAGCCTTCATAGATGATGGTTTCCATATTGGCATTGTCATCGCCGCCCACACCACGCGCGATAGCGCGATCCATGGTGTCACGCGTCATATTGTTCGCCAGCGCTTTATCCATTGCTGCACGCAGACGCGGGTTTGAGCCCGGATCGCCGCCGCCCAGCTTGGCCGCCGTCACCAGCTCACGAATGATTTTGGTGAAGATTTTGCCGCGCTTGGCATCCTGCGCCGCTTTACGGTGTTTGGTGTTTGCCCATTTACTGTGTCCTGCCATTTTAAATTTTCTCCGATCTTTTACAGGGTGCAGGCTATCCTGCTTGCGAGCCTGTTTACCGTCCGTACGCATACAGGTGACTGACAACCTGAATGCCCCGAGGGCGAGCTTCGCGAAGCATCCTCACGTACAAGCGTACGCTGACGACGTCGCGCGGGCGGTGAACAACCTCACGGTGCCGATTACGCCTGACTGTTCAATATGTTGGTGAAGTCCTGTTAAAACTCACCAGATTCATAAAATTTAATCTATCCGCCGCCGGAATACCGGGCGATGGCGAGCATTCAGATAAATTCTTCAATTGCCTGGCGGTTACTCCATGATCGGGTTAATGCTGCAGCGTCAGCGGGTGCCAGCCAGCGAAACGCCAGATGCTCGGTGAGCATCACATCGCGCTCCGTCGGCAGTTGCAGGCGAAACCAGTGCTCGTGATTATGGGTGACATCAGGGGCGTAGCGATGGCGGAAATGGGGAAAGATTTCAAAGTCGATCTGACGCTGACAATCCTCCACCTCCAGCCGCTCGGCCAGCACGTCGATGCCGATTTCCTCATTCACTTCACGACACGCGGTCGCCAGCGGTGACTCTCCCGCCTCCAGGCTGCCGGTGACCGACTGCCAGAACGTGGGATCGTCACGCCGCTGCAGCATCAACACCCGGCCAGTATCGCGCGCCGAAATGACGACCAGCACTGAAACCGGGTGTTTATAGCCCATTATTTATTCTCAGGCTTTTCTTTTTTAACGACCTGAATGCCGAGCTCCAGCAGGGAAGCCGGATTAGCTTCGCTTGGCGCTTCGGTCATCATGCAGGCGGCCGCCGTGGTTTTCGGGAACGCAATGACGTCACGAATATTATCGGTGCCGGTCAGCAGCATGGTCAGACGATCCAGACCAAAGGCCAGGCCCGCATGCGGTGGCGTACCGAACTTCAGCGCATCCAGCAGGAAGCCAAACTTCTCACGCTGCTCATGCTCTTCGATACCCAGAATGCTGAACACCGTCTGCTGCATTTTGCCGTTGTGGATACGCACTGAACCGCCGCCCACTTCATAACCGTTGATCACCATGTCGTAGGCGTTCGCCACGGCACGGGTTGGATCGGCGGCCAGCTCTTCTGCGCTCATCTCTTTTGGCGCCGTGAACGGATGGTGCATCGCAGCCAGACCGCCCTCTTCGTCCTCTTCGAACATCGGGAAGTCGATTACCCACAGCGGTGCCCAGGCTTTCTCATCAGTGATGTTCAGCTCGCGGCCCACTTTCAGACGCAGCGCACCCAGTGCATCCGCGACCACTTTGGCGCGATCGGCACCAAAGAAGATAATGTCGCCATCCTGAGCGCCGGTGCGGCTCAGAATGCCTTCCACGATCTCTGCATTCAGGAATTTGGCAACCGGGCTCTGCACGCCTTCCAGGCCGTCAGCACGGACGTTAACCTTCATCCACGCCAGACCTTTGGCGCCGTAAATCTCCACGAACTTGCCATATTCATCAATCTGCTTACGGCTCAGCTGTGCGCCGGTCGGTACGCGCAGCGCGGCAACACGGCCCTTTTCATCATTAGCCGGGCCAGAGAAGACCTGGAACTCCACGTTTTTCAGCAGGTCGCCGACGTCCACCAGCTCCATCGGGTTACGCAGATCCGGTTTATCAGAACCGTAGCGATGCATCGCTTCCGCAAAGGTCATCTGCGGGAACTCACCGAGATCAACGCCCTGCACGTCCTGCCACAGATTGCGGATTAAACGCTCCATGATTTCACGCACCTGTGGCGCGGTCATAAAGGAGGTTTCCACGTCGATCTGGGTAAATTCTGGCTGACGATCGGCACGTAAATCTTCGTCGCGGAAGCATTTAACGATCTGATAGTAACGGTCAAAACCGGACATCATCAGCAGCTGTTTGAACAGCTGAGGTGACTGCGGCAGCGCATAGAATTTGCCTTTATGTACCCGGCTTGGCACCAGGTAGTCACGCGCGCCTTCCGGCGTCGCTTTGGTCAGCATCGGGGTTTCGATATCCAGGAAACCTTCGTCATCCATAAAGCGACGAACGAAGCTGGTGATTTTTGCGCGGGTTTTCAGACGCGTCACCATCTCAGGGCGGCGCAGATCCAGATAGCGGTACTTCAGGCGCGCTTCTTCGCTGTTAGTCTGATTCGAGTCCAGCGGCAGTGGCTCAGAGCGGTTAATAATAGTCAGTGCCTGGGCAAACACTTCCACTTCACCGGTCGCCATGTCGCTGTTTTTGTTCTTCTCATCACGCGCACGCACGGTACCGGTGATCTGGATACAGAATTCGTTACGCAGTTCAGAAGCCAGCTTAAATGCGTCCTGGCGATCGGGATCAAAAAACACCTGCACGATGCCTTCACGGTCGCGCATATCGATAAAAATCAAACTGCCCAGATCGCGACGGCGGTTTACCCAGCCGCAAAGCGTGACTTGCTGACCCACATGAGACAGATTGAGCTGTCCGCAATATTCTGTACGCATAACACTATCCTTTTAACTTCGCCGCTGCATCTGACAGCATCCGGCCGCGTTACCTGTTGCGATGCTGTCGCAAAAATGGCGGTCATTATAATGGAAAAAGCCAGACAGGATAAGCAGATCCGCGCCAAAGCGCCGATTTCCTGTGTGCATTTGCCCCCCAGCCTGACCATAGCGGATAATGGGGTATCTTAATCTGCAGCCAGGAGCGCGCGTGACACTTCGTATTGGCCTGCCCCAGTGGCAGCATTCACACTGGAAACGCTGGGGCATCGAAAGCCTGGCGGACTATGCCCGCTATTTCCATTGTGTAGAGGGAAATACCACGCTCTATGCGCTGCCGAATCCGGAAACGGTGATGCGCTGGCGCGATATGACGCACGATGCGTTTCGCTTCTGCTTTAAGTTTCCCAATACCATCAGCCATCAGGCGGCGCTGCAGCACAGCGACGACCTGCTGACCGATTTCCTGCGCCTGATGGAGCCGCTGGCCGATCGCATCGGTCAATACTGGCTGCAACTGCCTGCCAGCTTCTCTCCGACGCAGCTCGACGACCTGTGGCGCTTTCTCGACAGTCTGCCGCGCCGTTTTCACTACGGCGTCGAAGTCCGCCATCCCGCTTTCTTCGCTAAAGGGGATGCTGAACGGGCGCTGAATCGCGGCCTGCTGGCGCGCGGCATCAATCGCGTGATGCTCGACAGCCGTCCGGTTCACGCCTCTACCTCGCAAAGTCCGGCCGCGCTGGTGGCCCGCGCGCAAAAACCCCGGGTGCCGCCTCATGCATTGCGAACCGGCTCGCAGCCGATGGTGCGGTTTATCGGCAGCGACAGTGTGGAAGAGAGCGTGCCGCTGTTTCAGATCTGGCGTGACAAACTGACAGATTGGCAGCAACAGGGCGACGCCATGCTGTTTCTGCACACGCCCGATATGGGTCAGGTCTTTCCGCTGGTGCAGGCGCTCTGGCCGCAGCTACAACAGATCGATCCCGGCATAGGTAGCGGACCAGACTGGCCGCAGCAGACGTCACTGTTTTGATTCCTGCCCAGGACAGCGGGCTGCACGCCCGTTAGAATAGAAGCATTATGGACAGTCGCAGGGGTGGCAATGGTTAGCGCGTTATATGTGGTGATGGGTGCATTACTGGTGATGAAATTCACGCTGGACGTGGTCCGCTATCGCCGATTCTACCGTGTGGCGTATGGCGATGGCGGCTACCATGACCTGAAAATGGCGATTCGCATTCACGGCAACGCCATCGAAACCATTCCGCTGGCGCTGTTCCTGCTGGTAATGATGGAGATGAACGGCGCCGATATCTGGATGGTGCATCTCACGGGTCTGCTGTTCTTTATCAGTCGCCTGCTGCACGCCTGGGGTTTGCGCAGCAGCGCAATGGCAGGCCGCAAATATGGCATGCTGCTGACGCTGTTTTCCCTGTGCGGCATGGTGATTTTTAACCTGATCTATATGCCGTGGGAACTGGTGCTGACGCTGCATTAAGCTGGCCTGGGTTAAGGGGTGCAGCCCGCCCCACTTTCTGCGAGAATAGCGCCCTTTCCGTCGTCTCTTCGGATTTTCGATATGTCTGACCGCGATCAACTCTTCTCAGCGCCCATTGCAAAACTGGGCGACTGGACTTTTGACGAGCGTGTAGCTGAAGTCTTTCCTGACATGATTCAGCGCTCGGTGCCGGGCTACTCCAACATCATTTCGATGATTGGCATGCTGGCAGAACGTTTTGTTACCCCGGACAGCAAGGTTTATGACCTGGGCTGCTCGCTGGGCGCGGCCACCCTGTCGGTGCGCCGCAATATTCAGGTGCCGGGTTGCCAGATCATTGCAGTGGATAACTCCCCGGCGATGGTGGAGCGCTGTCGTCGCCATCTTGATGCGTTTCGCGCGGACACACCGGTAACGGTGCTGGAAGCGGATATCCGCGACATTGAGATTGAAAACGCCTCTCTGGTGGTACTCAACTTTACACTGCAGTTTCTGGAACCGCCTGCGCGTCTGGCGCTGCTTGAAAAGATCTGGCAGGGACTGAAACCGGGCGGCGCGCTGGTGCTGTCAGAAAAATTCAGTTTTGAAGATGCCGAAGTCGGTGAGCTGCTGTTTAACATGCATCACGACTTCAAGCGCGCCAACGGCTACAGCGAACTGGAAATCAGCCAGAAACGCAGCATGCTGGAAAATGTGATGCTGACTGACAGCGTTGAAGCTCATAAAGCCCGTCTGAAACAGGCCGGTTTCTCGCACGCCGAACTCTGGTTCCAGTGCTTTAATTTTGGATCTCTGGTGGCGTTGAAATGATCGACTTTGGCCGTTTTTATCAGCAAATTGCGGTGGGACCGCTGGCGAAGTG
Organism: Calliopum simillimum; assembly: GCA_951812925.1. NCBI lineage: Eukaryota > Metazoa > Arthropoda > Insecta > Diptera > Lauxaniidae > Calliopum > Calliopum simillimum. Next base: position 34,911 of record CATOTO010000014.1, on the reverse strand, counting down.
GCTGGAAGTCTTACCGGCGCAAATCAGCGAGTGGCAGCGTGAAAACCTGCATGGGCACTTCCGCGACTGGTACAAGTCGCTGGAGTATCTGCCGCTGCTGGAGCCTCAAAAGCTTGACCTGCTGCACAGTGTTACTGCCGACCGTGATGACATCAGCGATCGCCATCGTCAGGGTATTGAGAAATTACTGCGCAACCTGATGCCGTGGCGTAAGGGGCCCTATTTCCTTTATGGCACCCACATCAACACCGAATGGCGATCTGACTGGAAGTGGGAGCGCGTGCTACCGCACATCTCTCCGCTGGCCGGCCGCACAGTGCTCGATGTGGGCTGCGGCAGTGGCTATCACATGTGGCGGATGATTGGCGCGGGTGCCCATCTGGTGGTCGGCATCGATCCAATGCAGCTGTTCCTGGTGCAGTTCGAAGCGGTGCGTAAGCTGCTGAACGACGATCGCCGGGCGCATATGCTGCCGCTGGGCATTGAGCAGTTACCGGTGTTGCAGGCGTTCGATACCGTGTTCTCGATGGGCGTGCTCTATCATCGCCGTTCGCCGCTGGATCACCTGTTACAGCTTAAGAATCAGCTGGTCAGCGGTGGCGAACTGGTGCTGGAGACGCTGGTGATTGAGGGCGATGTAAATCAGGTGCTGGTGCCCGGTGAGCGATATGCGCAGATGCGCAATGTCTTCTTCATTCCCTCAGCTGAAGCGCTGAAAAGCTGGCTGGAAAAAAGCGGCTTTGTGGATGTACGGATTGTCGATTTCGCCCTCACTACCACTGAAGAGCAACGCCGTACTGACTGGATGACCAGCGAGTCTCTGGCTGAATTCCTCGATCCCGATGACCCCAGCAAAACGGTCGAGGGCTATCCGGCGCCTCTGCGCGCCGTGCTGGTCGCCACCAAACCGTAATGCCCTAGCGGCGAGACAACGCCAGTTTCGCCGCAAATCCTATAAACACACAGCCGGTCAGGCGATCCATCACCTTCAGCACCCGCGGTTTGCGCAAATGACCGGCGAAATAGTGGCTGCCGCCAATCAGTACCGCATTCCAGATCAGCCCCAGCAGCATGTGTGCCAGCGCCATCAGACTACACCAGAGCGCCACCGACGCCCCCGCCGGGATAAACTGTGGCAAAAAACTCACATAGAAGATCCCCACTTTAGGGTTTAGCAGATTGCCAAGCAGCCCGCGGCTGAAACAGGCAAGATAGCCCTGTTGCAGCGCCGGTTGTTGCGAGTCGATTGCTGCCTGGCGGGGTTTCAGCAACAATTTCAGCCCCAGATAAAGTAACCAGGCGGCACCCAGCCACTTAAGCAGGTTATAGGCCATTTCGGAGGCCAGCAGCAGCGCGCCTAAACCGAATCCCACCGCAACACCCCAGACCAGACAGCCGAGCGTGATACCCAGTGCCGTCACGCTGGCGCGCTTTGCGCCCTGAGCGACTGCAGAGCGCAGCACCAGCGCGGTATCAAAGCCCGGTGTCAGCGTCAGTATGGTGATGGCAAACAGAAATGAAAACAGCGTGGTGGTCATGGGGTTCTCCCTGGAGGTAACAGACGGTCAGCAGCGTATAGGTGTCCTGCCAGCGTAACAGGCCCGTCGAATTATCTCACCCTGGACACTCTCCCTGTTCGTCAGCGTGTGCCAGGCTAAGGTCGGTTTAACTTCATATTAAGGAGCTGTGATTATGAGTAAATTTATCTTCTCTTCACCCCGTAAATATGTGCAGGGCGCGGGCGTGCTGGATGAGCTGGGCCCCTACGTGGCCGAACTGGGTGATAACGCTTTCCTGGTTGCGGATGATGTCGTCTGGAAATTGATCGGCGAACGCGCCCAACAGGCGCTGCAAAAGGCGGACGTTACCTTCAACTGGCACCAGTTCAACGGCGAGGCGTCGAGCAATGAGATCACCCGCCTGAGCCAGCTGGCAAAAAGTCAGGGCTGTAATGTGGTTGTCGGGCTGGGCGGCGGCAAAACGCTGGACACCGTTAAAGCGGTGGCGGATGAGCTGAAGCAGCCGGTAGCCATCGTGCCTACTATCGCCTCCACTGATGCCCCCTGTAGCGCCCTGTCGGTCATCTATTCTGACAGCGGCGTATTTGAGAGCTATCGCTTCTACAGCAAAAATCCTGATTTGGTGCTGGTGGACACCGCAGTCTGCGCCAGTGCGCCAGCACGACTCTTTGCCTCCGGCATTGCTGATGGACTGGCGACCTGGGTTGAAGCGCAGGCGGTAGCGCGTTCGCATTCAAAATCGATGGTCAATGGTGATCCGACAATTGCCGGACTGGCGATTGCCCGTGCCTGTGAAGAAACGCTGCTTACATGGGGTTACAGCGCCTATGTTGCCGTCACCCAAAAACGAGTGACGCCCGCCGTGGAAGCGGTGGTTGAGGCGAATACGCTGCTATCAGGGCTGGGCTTTGAAAACGGAGGGCTGGCAGCTGCGCACGCTATTCATAATGGTTTCACCGCGATCGATGGTGATATCCACCATCTGACCCATGGCGAGAAAGTCGCCTACGGCACACTGACGCAGATGGTGCTTGAGAAGCGTCCGGATGAGGACATTGCGCGCTATATCCGCTTCTATCGCTCGATCAACATGCCGACCACGCTCCGGGAGCTGCATCTGGAAAATGAGAGCTGGGAGAATCTGGTCAAAGTGGGTGCACTGGCGAACAGTGAGGGCGACACGCTGAAAAACCTTAATCCAAACCTTTCACCGGAAGATATTGCAAACGCACTGCTGGCGCTGGATGCCTTTAGTCAGACGGTTAATTAGTCACACGACAGGCGATCATCCGATCGCCTTTTACTCCGCCGCCGCTGGCTGGTCCCAGTACTCATATTTGTAGGCGGAACTGAGATGGCGCTCAATAGTGCCGCGCGTGAAGATTTCGGTCTCGTGCAGATAGCTCAGGGTACAGTTACCTACCTGATCCCAGGACTGACACTCATCTACTGACCGGATGGTGCTCAGCGGTGTGGTCGCCGTGCCGTTCAGCCGCACTTCACGCCATTGGGGATCGTAGGTATAACTGTCGGTGCTGCGGGCAGATGTGGTTCGGGTCACCAGACCCTGCGGGTTCCAGTGGTAATGATTTTCACCGTTGGTCAGGGGATCGCTGCCGCGTGCCACGCTCTTCTCCAGCCTGAACTGCCGATCATAACGGTAAGTCGTGTCGGTAAAGCCGCTTTTACCCATGCTGGTAAACCTGTCGGAGGCGCTGGTAATGTTGCCATGCTGACCTTTCTGCCAGTTAATCGTCCCCTGTCGGTTATCGACCACCACCTCTTTGCCCTCTTTCAGCACTTTTACCAGATACGCATATTCCGCCACCCAGCCGCCCTGCACGCGGGCAATGTGTTGCTCCATGCTGAGAATAACGTTGCGCTCACTTTTGTCATAGCTGACGTCGGCAACCGTCAGATCGCCACAGGCGTCAAACTGCCCCAACACCCGCTTTTGCGAGTTCACATCTTTACCAAACTCGCCCGCAACCACCTGCTTGACCGCGCCTTTCGCATTCCCGCCCAGCAAAATCAGGTTATTGCTGTTAGCCACAGCAGCGTTGTTTGGGCTGCATGCGCTGGCCGCAGCGCTGCCACTGCAGAGAGCAGTCAGGATCAGAGTCAGGACAGCAATCGGATTGGGTTTCATAGGATACTTTTCCAGGCGACGTTGCTTTCAGTGTAAACGCTGCGGTGATGAACAGCGGCAATCTGTGAAGATTTCAGCCTGCATCGCCTTTTAAGGTTTTAAGGACCGGAGAGGCGACACGGCATCAGCATAACGAATAAAGCAGGTGATTACGTTGCTGCCGGGCCTGAAAGTCCTGGATGACATGTAATGATTAATAAGGGGCAGGTGATTTTTATCGAGCCAGGCGAAAGAGTGATAATTTCGCTGCAGCCAGATTTAGATCCCTCTGACATCAATAACATGCCAGAGAAGCGCAAAACAATTTAACCGGGACGGAGTGTGTTTTACACAAAAAGAACCCCAGCAAGGATACTGGGGTTTGGTACTTGCAAACACCACGTCAATGATCGGCGTGCTGCGCGGCAAAATCTGTTGTGGTTCAGGCGACCCGAACGGTGCTCATCTGCATCACGCTTTTCATCGCCTCAACCACATCGCCGTCTACACAGTAGCGGCTGAACTCGTCAGTCTCGGCTTCTGAACACATGGAGACCCCCGCTTTGCGGTAGCGCATCGGCGACGCGACAAGGCGACTGGCCGAGCTGTGAACTTCATCAATCCCCATGTCGAGAAACTTTTGCAGGTTGCTGAGACGAACCCCGGCACCCGCCATAATAATAGGACCGGTGCTGGCCTCATTTAGTTCCCTGAGTAATGCAATTCCGTTTTCAGCGCTCTGCTGCTGACCGGATGTCAGAATACGCGCCACTCCCAAATCCGTTAGTTCTTCCAGCGCACGCCTGGGGCTGTGACAGAGATCGAAGGCGCGATGAAAGGTTACGGCCAGGCCGTCACACAGCGCCATAATCTGCCGCATCTGACCATGATGAATGTGAGCATCTTCATCCAGCATCCCAATCACCAGGCCAGGAAAACCGAGTTCACGGATTAACGCCACATCCGATTTCATCGCTTCAAATTCGCGTGCGGTATAACAAAAATCGCCACCACGTGGACGGACAATAGGATGAACCGGAATCGAAACTTCTTGCCGGGCGGCATTCAGCATCCCCGCCGACGGGGTCAGGCCGCCTTCACGCGGTGCGGCACAAAGTTCAACCCGATCGGCGCCCGCCTGTTGTGCGGTCACAGCGCAATCCACGCCATAGCAGCAAATTTCCAGTGTGGTCATTCTCTTCTCCTTTACATGACTCTGGTTCAAGGCAGATTCATCAGTTAGTCTGGCTGCTGGAATGAGTTTACCGGGAAAGTTAACTATGGCATTCAATTTCGACCAACGGATAGACCGTCGTCACAGCGATAGCCTTAAATGGAACAAATATGCGGACCAGGACATTCTGCCGTTGTGGGTGGCAGACACCGATTTCCGATCGCCTGACTGCGTCATCAATGCGATTAAAACCCGTGCCGAACATGGGATTTTTGGCTATGGCGACACGCCTGTTGAATTTATCGATAGCGCGATAGCCTGGCTCGCCTCACGCTATCAGTGGCACGTTAATCCGGAATGGATTGTGGTTTTGCCGGGTGTCGTAAGCGGTCTGAATCTGGCAGTGCGCGCTTTCACCTCGCCTGACGAGCTGACGATTGCGCCAACACCCATCTATCCGCCGTTTCGCGGTGCAGCAAAACTGGCAGAGCGCGGTCAGATCACGCTGCCACTGACGCTGCAAGAGGGACGCTGGCTACTGGATCTGGCTGCGCCGGAAGGTCAGCTGGACGATAAAGCGCGGCTGTTAATGCTGTGCAACCCGCAGAATCCGGGCGGCACCGTCTATCGCCGCGAGGAACTGCAGGCGCAGCTGGCATTTGCGCAGAAGCACGATTTGATTGTCTGTTCCGACGAGATCCACAGCGATCTGCTGCTGGAACCCGGCGTTAAGCACATACCCTTTGCTTCACTGAGCGAAGATGCAGCCCAGCGTAGCGTGACGCTGATGTCGCCCTCAAAGTCCTTTAATATTGCCGGTCTGGGGGCTTCCATCGCCATCATCCCCAACGCCGGGCTGCGCGCGCGCTTTAACCGGGTACGACGCGGCATTGTCCCGGATGTTGATATTCTGGCACTCACGGCAGCAGCAGCGGCATGGCGCGAGGGTGAGCCCTGGCTGAATGCGCAGAATGCCTATCTGCGCAGTAACCGTGACTGGCTGGTGTCGCAGGTCAATAAGATGACCGGCCTGTCACTCGCCTCACCGGAAGCGACCTACCTGGCCTGGATCGACGCCAGCGCGCTGGGTGTGGCCAGTCCGGCGCTCTATTTTGAAAAGCACGGGTTGGGCTTAACCGCCGGACGTGAGTTTGGCAATGACCAGTTTGTCCGGCTCAATTTCGGCTGTACCCGCGCGCTGCTCGACGAAGCCGTTGCGCGCCTGAAGCGTGCGTTAGCCGCCCGCCTTTAGTTCTCGCTGGCGACAATCTCCTCCAGTCGCCACGGATGGAACTTGATTGTCGTCTGCCCATCCGTAACCGCCAGGGTCGGATTGGGCAGGCGCTCATTCTCGCCCTGTGGTGAACTGGTTTTAAATGAGATACCCGGCTGCGTCAGCGCCTCATCTGACAGCAAGGCCATCGCACGCACGCCCAGCGTCTGATGATCGCCGCGTAACACCACCTCAATATGCTCCCAGCCTTCATGGCGATAACGCTTTTCACCCGGCCATGGCAGTTCAACCACATCAATCTGCCTGCCTGCGACAATCAGCGGGTCATGGAGTTTAAACAGGCAAATCTTCCTGCCATTGATCATCGCCGCCGAAAACTGCGTGCCAATCTGCTGCAAACCTTGCTGCCAGCGCATCGCCGTTGTGTCCTGATGGCAACGCACGGCGATATGGTCCACCTCCAGATCGGTAAGGTGCAAACCGAGCCGCTGCGCAAAACTTTGCAACGATTCTTCAAAACGTCCTAAATCTGTCTTTAAATCATCCAATTCTGCCGGAAAAGATCTCTTCACTACCCCACTTCCTCTCAATTTGTTTAGCATTTATAACCCGCCTGCCTTTTGGCGCGCCGCGTGCTCAGCATCACATAATGATAAGATTCATCTTATTTGGCCCGAAATTTAACGCTAATCCTCATAATAACATCTTTCATTTCGGATTTATCTCCTGTTTAGGACCATGAGTTTCTTGATGAAAGCATGTTAAATATATGATTTATATCAACTTCTTTAATACAATAAGATAACTCTCATTTACCTGGCAAACAATTGCAGCCCACCCCGCCTTCCTATAAATTTGACCTAACACAACCAAAAGGAATGGCTCTATGTCTATGCTCATCGTTGTCGCTGTCCTGATCGCACTGATGGGATTTGCAATCTCCCGCCATTGGAAGGTGCGTGAAGATAAAAGCGTAAAGAACCCACGCCGTCATCTGCGACGTCGTTAATGCTTCAGGGAAACATCTATTAAGCTCTGTTTCCCCGCTTCATCCAACTGCTGACGCCCACTGACATTTCACGTATACTTTTCCCCTCATTTTTTTCCGTTTTGTCTGCCCCATCCGTTTCTGCCTCTTCGTGACGCGATGCGCTCAGGCAAGATGATGACAGCCCGGCTTTCTGGTCCGGGCGTTGCTCAGCACATGAAGGTAACTCGGTGAATATTCAGGCACTTCTTTCCGCAAAAGTCAGTCAGGCAATGGTTTTAGCCGGCGCATCCGCCGATTGCGAACCCCAGGTTCGTCAATCCGCCCGGGTTCAGTTTGGAGACTATCAGGCCAACGGCATTATGGCCGTGGCGAAAAAGCTGGGACAGGCACCGCGACAATTAGCGGAAACGGTGATTCAGCACCTCGACCTGACCGGCATCGCCAGCAAAGTCGAAATTGCCGGGCCGGGCTTCATCAATATCTTCCTTGACCGCAACTGGCTGGCCAGTCATGCCCGGGAAGCGCTGCGTCTGCCGCGCCTTGGTGTGCAGCTGGCAGAACCCCAGACTATCGTCGTCGACTACTCTGCGCCTAACGTTGCGAAAGAGATGCATGTGGGCCACGTCCGCTCCACCATCATTGGTGACGCGGCGGTGCGTACGCTGGAGTTTCTCGGCCATAAAGTGATCCGTGCGAACCACGTTGGCGACTGGGGAACACAGTTCGGTATGTTGATCGCGTTCCTGGAAAAGCAGCAGAATGAAGATCATGCAGAGATGGCGCTGGCCGATCTCGAAGGCTTCTACCGTGAAGCCAAGCGCACCTATGATGAAGATCCTGAGTTTGCCGAGCGCGCACGCAGTTATGTGGTGAAATTACAGGGCGGCGATGACTATTGCCGCCAGATGTGGAAGAAGCTGGTCGACATCACCATGAGTCAGAACCAGAAAATCTATGACCGCATGAACGTCACGCTGACGCGCAACGATGTTATGGGTGAAAGTCTCTATAACGATATGCTGCCTGGCATCGTCTCCGATCTGAAACAGAAAGGCTTAGCGGTAGAGAGTGAAGGTGCGACCGTGGTGTTCCTGGATGAATTCCAGAACAAAGAGGGTGAACCGATGGGCGTCATCATCCAGAAAAAGGATGGCGGCTACCTCTACACCACCACCGATATCGCCTGTGCGAAATATCGTTACGAAACGCTGAAAGCCGATCGTGTGCTCTATTACATCGACTCACGTCAGCATCAGCATCTGGTTCAGGCCTGGACTATCGTCCGCAAAGCGGGTTATGTGCCGGAATCTGTTCCGCTGGAGCACCATGCGTTCGGCATGATGCTGGGCAAAGATGGCCGTCCGTTCAAAACCCGCAGCGGCGGCACCATCAAGCTCTCCGATCTGCTGGATGAAGCCTATCAGCGTGCCTACATGCTGGTGCGTGAGAAGAACCCGGAGATGAGCGAAGCGGAAGTGAAAACGCTGGCGGAAGTGGTTGGCATCAGCGCGGTGAAATACGCCGATCTGTCAAAAAGCCGTACCACCGATTACATTTTCGACTGGGACAACATGCTGGCGTTCGAAGGTAATACCGCGCCTTACATGCAGTATGCCTATACCCGCGTACTCTCCGTGTTCCGCAAGGCGGGCATTGATGCCGATTCGCTGGATGCGGAGATTGTGATCAGCGAAGAGCGTGAAGCGCAGCTGGCCACCCGTCTGCTGCAGTTCGAAGAGGTTATTACGCAGGTCGCTCGTGACGGCACGCCACACGTGATGTGTGCCTATCTCTACGATCTGGCCGGTCTGTTCTCCGGATTCTACGAGCACTGCCCGATTCTCACCGCAGAATCAGACACAACCCGTCTGAGCCGACTGCAGCTGGCCGCGCTGACCGCGAAGACGCTGAAGCAGGGTCTGGATACGCTGGGCATCGACACCGTCGAGCGCATGTAACCTCTGAAACGGAGAGGGGTTTCCCTCTCCGTTGCTGAATTCGTATATCCGCTCTGATCCCCCAAATCTTCGCAGCAGGATGGTGTTATGTCTGTAGCCGCGCACCTCATCAGCAGCCACCTTCCCTCCATAAAACAGTTGCAGTGCTTTCTGGCTGTTGCGCATGAGCTGAATTTTCGCCGGGCCGCAGAACGTCTCAGCATGACGCAACCTCCGCTGACCCGTCAGATTCAGAGTCTGGAAGATCTGCTGGGCCACTCGCTGTTCAGCCGCACGACCCATGAGGTAACGCTCACCGATTCTGGCCGTGCGCTGGTCGCGAAAGCGGAAGCGATCCTGACTGCGCTGAGTGCCCTGAAGCAGGATGCGCAGCCCGCCGCGGCACGGCTACGCATCGGGCTGACCCGCACGCTGAACTTTGAACTGATTGCGCCACTTAACCGGCAGCTCGCCGCTTTTCATGCCAGCGAAGAGATGGAGATGCCCCGCCTGACCTCCCCTCAGCTTTTGCAAAGCCTGGCCAAAAACAGTCTGGATTTAATACTCACCGGAGAAAAGGGGTCGGATACGGAAGACACCGTTCAGTACGCCTGGGTTTACCGTGAGCCGCTGCTGATTGCCATACCGTCGGCGCATCCTGCCAGTGTGGCGGAACGGGTCTCGCTGGAAGTGCTGGCCGATCTGCCGCTGTTCTGGTTTGCCCGCAGCGCCAATCCGCTGTTTTACGATAAATGCGAGCGCTACTTCGCCACGCTCAGCGTCACGTTGAAACGGGTGAGAGAGCCGGACGATTCCCTGCTGATGCTGTCACACATCGCCAGAGGAAAAGGATTCGCCCTGATGCCGCAGTCAAAATGCACCTTTAATCAGGCAGGTCTCTGTTACCGCCCGCTGACAGAGGATGCGGCACAGCAGCTGGCGATTAATGTTTACGCGGCGATTCGCGCCGATGAAAAAAATGAGGCCGTTCTCAATGCGCTGAGAGAACTCTCTCATCCCGGGGATGCGATAAAGTCCGCATGATGCCGCGCCGCTGAAACAGAGCGAAGCACCACCACACTCTTCTTACTTATTAATCCCCGCTCAGCCTGTTGCTGCGAGCTTAGTGTATCGGCATGCCGGATATATCTCTGAAGCCCTTTCATCCGCCTGATACCTTTTATGCATGACGGAAAGAGCAATTCATTGCTTTCACGCGGAGTGAAACAATCGCGTCTCACATACGAGGAGCGACAATGAAAAAGCGAACGTTAACTCAGGGTCTGGACGTCAGCGCAATCGGCTATGGCGCGATGGGGCTCAGCGAATTTTATGGTCAGACCGATGACCGTCATTCCCTGCAACTGCTCAATAAGCTGCGCGATCTGGATATCACCTTTATCGATACCGCCGATCTTTACGGGCGCGGTCACAACGAGCAGTTGATAGGTCAGTTTCTTGCCGGGCTCAATCGGGCCGAACGGCTGAAGTTCACCGTGGCCACCAAATGTGGCATTGAACGTCCTGCTGACGAGGCCTATGCCCGCACCATCAACAACCAGCCGGACTACATTACCCGCTGCTGCCATGAATCACTGAAACGGCTGGGCGTTGAGCGTATCGATCTCTTTTATCTGCACCGGATCAGTCCGGCGACACCGATTGAGGAGAGCATGCAGTGTCTCAGCCGTCTGGTGCAGGAGGGAAAGATTGCCCGGATCGGGCTGTGTGAAGCGTCGGCTTCAACACTGAATCGGGCGCAGGCGATCCATCCGCTAGCCGCGCTGCAGACGGAGTATTCACTCTGGACGCGTGACATTGAAGAAGAGATTCTCCCTATGGTGAAAAAGCTCGGTATCGGACTGGTGCCCTATTCGCCGCTGGGCAGAGGATTCCTGACGGGTAAATACCGTAAAAACAGCGATTTTGCCGAGGGTGATTTCCGCAAAAACAATGACCGTTTCCGGCAGGAAAATATCGATCACAATCTCCAGCTTCTTAACGCGGTGACGCCACTTGCTGAGAAATATCACGCCACCACCGGGCAGATTGCGCTGGCCTGGCTACTGGCACAGTATGACAAAATTGTGCCGATACCGGGCACCAAACAGATCGCTTACCTTACTGAAAACGCGCAGGCCGCAGATATCGAGCTGGAAGAGGAAGATATCGGGTTGCTGAACGCTGTGCATCAGCAGATTGAAGTTAAAGGCGGTCGCTACTCTGAGGAGGGAATGAAGGGGGTGAACGCCTGAATACAAACTACGCACTTGCGCACTGTGCGTCGGTGCGCTAGTCAATTCAGCAACGATACCCTTACTCGTAATTGACCATTACTTCACTGCTCACCACCCGTAATCCGGGTGGCAGCGCCCCGCTTCCGGCGAAACCAAACACCATATGCAGGGTCTCACTGGCGCTCAGATGTGCCAGCCCGCGCGTGGTGCCGCTGGCCCCCTCCAGGGAAGTGCAGCGCTGTTCGCCGCACAAGCGCACCTGCAGGCCAGACGGGGCCGGTCTGCTCAGCTGATAACGCCAGTTAACGACGCTGACCTCCCCGCCAATGTCGGCAGGCGGCGTCAGCGGCTGCGCCCGTTGCCAGCTGCCGCGGTTCGCCAGCAGCGGCCCATTGGCCGTGGCGCTCCAGGCACCACCGGCCGCCTGCGCCATCAGTGGCAGCATCACGAATGCCATCACCAGCCAGCGCATTATTTGCCTCCGATGGTGGCAGTCATACGGATCTGGCGGTTGTCGCTCAGCTCCAGATTAGAGAGCACCACCAGCTGTGGCAGATTGCGGCGCAGGAAGCGCGCCAGCAGCGCACGCAGCGGATGATTGACCAACAGCACCGGTGGCGCACCCAGCATCTCCTGACGCTGCAATGCCGCCTGTGCCTGACTTAACAGCCGATCGGCCAGACCCGGCTCCAGTCCGCCACCGCCCTGCAACGCCTGTAACAGCAGGCGCTCCAGCGTGGAATCGAGCCCGATAACCTGCACTTCGTCATTACCCGGGAACCACTGCTGAGTAATCGCACGGCCCAGCGCCACACGCACCACGCTGGTCAGCTCCTGCGGATCGCTCTGCACCGGCGCATGTTCCGCCAGCGTTTCGATAATGGTGCGCATATCGCGAATCGACACCCGCTCCACCAGCAGGTTCTGCAGCACCTTGTGCAGGGTGGTGAGCGAGATCACTCCCGGCACCAGATCTTCGGTCAGCTTCGGCATCTCCTGAGTCACACGATCCAGCAACTGCTGCGCTTCCTGACGGCCAAACAGCTCGCTGGCGAACTTGCCAATCAGATGGTTAAGGTGGGTTGCCACTACGGTACTGGCTTCAACTACGGTAAAGCCCTGAATCTGTGCCTGCTCTTTCAGCGCGCTATCAATCCAGACCGCCGCCAGTCCAAAGGCAGGATCAACGGTCGCTTCGCCTGGCAGACTTCCGGCAGCCGTGCCCGGGTTAATCGCCATCCAGCGGCCAGGATAGGCATCACCGCTGCCAATCTCCACCCCTTTCATCAGGATGCGATAGCGTGCCGGTGGCAGCTCCATGTTGTCGCGGATATGCACTACCGGCGGCAGGAAACCGACATCCTGAGCGACTTTCTTACGGATACTGCGGATACGTCCCAGCAGCTCACCGTTTTGCTGATGATCGACCATCGGAATCAGGCGATAGCCCACTTCCATGCCCAGCGTATCTTCCAGCTGCACATCGGTCCACGACGCTTCAGTGGCGGCTGGCGTGTCCGCCGTTTTGGCGATGCCGCCCGTGACTTCCACTTTCTTCTTCGGCTGCATTTCGCGGCCGCGCAGCCACCAGGCCAGACCCAGTAATGCGGCGGTGAACAGCAGGAAGACGAAGTTCGGCATGCCCGGCACCAGACCCAGCAGACCAATCACGCCGGCACTCAGCATCAGCACGCGCGGATCTTTGAACAGCTGGGTGACCATCTGCTCGCCGACATCCTGATCGGTGGCAACGCGCGTCACGATAACACCGGCTGCGGTAGAGATAACCAGCGCCGGGATCTGCGCGACCAGACCATCACCGATGGTCAGCAGCGTATAGGTCTCTGCGGCATGACCCACATCCATACCGTGCTGCACCACGCCCACCAGCAGGCCGCCGATGACGTTGATCACCATGATCATGATACCGGCGACGGCATCACCACGAACGAACTTACTGGCACCGTCCATCGAACCGTAGAAGTCCGCTTCCTGGGTCACTTCGGCACGGCGGCGTTTGGCGTCATCTTCACCGATCAGACCGGCGTTGAGGTCGGCATCGATCGCCATCTGCTTACCGGGCATCCCGTCCAGCACAAAGCGCGCGCCCACTTCGGCGATACGGCCAGCACCTTTGGTGATAACCATAAAGTTGATGATGACGAGGATGATAAACACCACGATACCGATGGCGAAGTTACCGCCCACCAGGAAGTGGCCGAACGCTTCAACCACCTGTCCTGCCGCGGCGGCACCCGTATGCCCTTCCATCAGGATGATACGGGTTGAAGCCACGTTCAGCGCCAGACGCAGCAAGGTAGAGAACAGCAGAATGGTCGGGAACGCCGCAAACTCCAGGGTCCGCTGGGTGAACATCGCCACCAGCAGGATCATGATCGACAGCGCAATGTTAAAGGTGAACAGCAGATCGAGGATGAACGGCGGTAATGGCAGAACCATCATCGACAGGATCATCAGGATCAGTACTGGCCCGGCCAGCACCTGCCACTGCATATCTTTAAAGTTGCCCGGTAAACGTAGTTTTGCGGCCAGGTTATTAGCCATCGTTTTTGCTCTCTCCTGCAAAGTCCATCTCTGCCGGAACCGGCAGGTTTTTTGGTTTGGTTGGGATCAGGCCGCCTTCGCGCTTCCAGCGACGCGACTGCCAGACCCACGCCAGCACCTCGGCCACGGCGGCATAGAGCGCGCCGGGAATGTGCTGACCAATTTCAGTATGTCGGTATAACGCACGCGCCAGCGGCGGTGCTTCCAGAACCGGGATGCGGTGTTCTGCAGCCAGTTCACGAATTCTCAGGGCGATCTCACCTGCGCCTTTCGCCACCACTTTCGGCGCACTCATCTTCTTCTCGTTGTACTGCAGTGCCACCGAGTAGTGCGTCGGGTTGGTGACGATGACATCGGCTTTCGGCACATCCGCCATCATTCGGCGTCGCGCTGCGGCGCGCATCTGCTGGCGGATGCGCCCTTTAACGTGCGGGTCACCTTCCTGCTGCTTATGCTCGTCGCGGATCTCCTGCATCGACATCTTCAGCTTTTTAAAGTGGCTGTGCAGCTGCCAGAAGACGTCATATCCGACCATCGGGATCAGCCCCAGCATCACCAGCGAACAGCAGACTGCGATCATCTCCATGCCGTGAATCAGCGCGGTGACGGGCGCTTCGCTGATCAACCGCAGCATCTCGGGCCAGTGGCTCCAGATGTACCACCAGCCCACCGAGCCAACCAGAATAGTCTTGAGGATGCCTTTAAACAGTTCGGTCCAGGCCTGCGCCGCAAACATTCGCTTGAACCCAGCCATCGGGCTCATCTTCTTCAGGTCGAACTTGATCGATTTACCGCTGAAAACGATACCGCCCAGCAGCATGGGCGCGGCGATTGCCACCAGCACCAGACCGCCCATCAATGGCAGCAGCGCCATCAGTGCCTGCGTGATCAGGCTGCCGATGTGGCTGACGATAATTTTGTCATCTCTGACCATGCCGTGATCAAAACGGAGTCCGGTGGCGACCATCGCCGCCAGCCGGTGCGCCATCATGTTGCCGCCCATCCACAGGATCATGATGCCGGCCAGCAGCATCAGTACGGATGTGAGTTCGCGCGAACGCGGAATCTGGCCCTCTTCACGCGCTTTCTCAAGTCGGTGGGCCGTGGGCGATTCTGTTTTGTCTTCGTCGCTATCTTCAGCCACGACAAACCTCGGTTGGCAGGAATTCTGAGCATAGGATGCCAAATCTGGCTTAAGTTAAAGCGGAGATAAGATGGAGAAAACAGGCGTTCTTTCGGGGATGGGTCTGACAATGCGGAACGGGGCCACCCGAAGGTGACCCTGTTTATTATAACCTGCAGCTGTTTCGCCCGCCCGCAGGCGGACGAAACCTAGAACCCTAAGCTGTCCAGCAGGTCATCAACCTGATCCTGGTTCGCCACCACGCCCGGTGCATCGGCGTGAATCTGCGGACCGTTCAGCAGGCTGGTGCCTTCCTGACGCTTCTCAGCGCTGACTTCTGGCATATTCTCCAGCAGCACCATTAACAGCTGGCGCTCAATTTCCTGGATCACATCCATCATGCGCTTGATCACCTGACCGGTCAGGTCCTGGAAATCCTGCGCCATCATGATTTCAAGCAGCTGCTTGTTGGTAAAGGCGGTATGCTCTGGCACGGCGGTGAGGAATGCGCGCGTATCCGTCACCAACTCCCGCGCATCACCCAGTTCAATCGGGTTCTCAAACCACTCATCCCAACGCCCTTTCAGCTGGGTTGCCCCGGCTTCCATCTTATCCTGATGGGGTTGTGCTGCTTCAACACAGTTCAACGCACGGTCAGCGGCCTGCGCCGTCATCTGCACAACATAATCCAGACGGTCGCGGGCATCAGGAATGGCTTCAGCCGCATCGGCTATGGCTTTATCCAGCCCCAGCTCGCGCAGGCTGTCGCGCAGCATGCGCGTCAGAGAGCCAATACGTGAAATGATGTCGTGTGCCGCGGCATCCTCAGTTGGTTTCGGAAAGTCGCTCATCACATCCCCTTACATGCCCAGTTTTTCGAAAATTTTACCCAGCTTTTCTTCCAGGGTTGCCGCAGTGAATGGCTTCACGACATATCCGCTGGCACCGGCCTGGGCGGCGGCGATAATGTTCTCTTTCTTCGCTTCCGCGGTCACCATCAACACCGGCAGCGAACTCATTGCCGCGTCGGCACGAATGGTCTGCAGCAGCTGCAGGCCATCCATGTTTGGCATGTTCCAGTCGGAAATCACGAAGTCGAAACCACCCGCTTTCAGTTTGCCGAGGGCGTCCACACCATCTTCCGCTTCTTCTACGTTATTGAAGCCCAGCTCTTTCAGCAGGTTACGCACAATACGACGCATCGTATTGAAGTCGTCTACTACCAAAAAGCGCATGTTTTTATCAGCCATATCTACTCCTGAGTTGTCTCGCCCGGCGGGACGGGCCTGTTAAATACGCAATGCCTGTCCGGCGCTAATTTTCGCCAGCATGTGCTGGCTGATGTTGCTTAAATCCACGACTTCGCTCACGCCGCCTGTGGCAATGGCCTCACGCGGCATGCCAAATACCACACAGCTGGCTTCGTTCTGGGCGATAGTCCAGGCGCCTGCCCGATGCATTTCCAGCATCCCGGCGGCACCGTCGTTGCCCATGCCGGTGAGGATGACCCCCACCGCATTTCGTCCGGCGTAAGTTGCCACCGATTTAAACAGCACATCCACAGAGGGTTTGTGCCGGTTAACCGGTGGTCCTTCATTCAGTTTCACCACATAGTTGGCGCCACTTCGGGCCAGCTCCATGTGCATTGCGCCTGGCGCGATGTAGGCATGGCCTGGCAGAATACGCTCACCATCTTCAGCTTCTTTTACCGTGATCTGACACAACTTGTTCAGACGCTCGGCAAAAGAGCGGGTAAAGCCTGGCGGCATATGCTGGGTAATCAGCAGTGCCGGGCTGGTCGCCGGTAACGGCTGCAGCACATGGCGAATCGCCTCGGTACCCCCGGTGGAGGAGCCAATCGCAATCAGCTTCTCACTACTCAGCAGCGGGCCCGCTTTCAGCGTCGCCGGCACCGGCATCGCTGCACGGTTGTGCAGTCGGGCACGGGAAGCTGCACGAATTTTGTCGCCAATCATCTGGCTGTAAGACAGCATCCCTTCACGGATACCGAGCTGTGGCTTGGTGACGAAATCCACCGCTCCCAGCTCCAGCGCGCGCAGGGTAATTTCAGAGCCTTTCCCGGTCAGCGATGAAACCATCACCACCGGCATTGGCCGTAACCGCATCAGTTTTTCCAGGAAATCGAGGCCATCCATGCGCGGCATTTCCACATCCAGCGTCAGCACCTGCGGATTGAACTGCTTAATCAAATCGCGGGCGACCAGCGGATCGGGCGCCGTAGCGACCATCTCCATATCCGGATGGCTGTTGATGATTTCAGTCATCAACTGCCGCATCAGCGCAGAGTCATCTACGCACATCACGGTGATTTTGCTCATCATCTTTCCTTCGTCAGTCCATAGACGGTTTGCCCGCGCAGCCAGAACTCTTTACTGATCTGACTGAAGTTTTCTGAGTGCCCGGCGAACAGAATGCCGCCCGGCTTCAGGAGCGGGACAAACCGACGCAGAATCTTCTCCTGCGTCTCTTTATCGAAATAGATCATCACGTTGCGACAGAAAATAGCGTCGAACTGACCCGGCAGCGCCCAGTCATTGGCCAGCAGGTTAAGCTGCGCGTAAGTGACCATATTGGTCAGCTCGGGACGCGCACGCACCATACCGGCATGAGGACCGGTGCCGCGCAGGAAGTAGCGCTGCATTTGCGCGGGTGACAGCGTGCGCAGCTCCTCCTGGCGATAAACACCCGCCACCGCTTTTTCCAGCACCTGGGTGTCGATATCGCTGGCATGAACCTGGAACTTGCCCGGTCCGGTGCCCAGCGCTTCAGCCAGCGTCATGGCGATGGAGTAAGGCTCTTCGCCGGTTGACGCTGCGGTACTCCAGACGCTGAAGTTGCCCTGTCGCTTACGTGCATGCTCCGCCAGAATCGGGAAGTGATGCGCTTCGCGGAAGAACGCGGTCAGGTTAGTGGTCAGGGCATTGATAAACGCCTGCCACTCGGCACTGTTCGGATCGGACTCCAGCAGCGCCAGGTAGCGACCGAAATCATCGATATTCAGCGTACGCAGGCGACGAACCAGACGGTTGTAAACCATCTCACGCTTGTGATCGGCCAGTACGATACCGGCACGCTGATAGATCAGCTGGCTGATACGACGAAAATGCGTATCGGAGAGCGGTAAACGCTGCACCATTTGCGACAGCAGCGTTGTCGTCTCATTTTGATCTAAAATTGTCGATTTTTTCATCTCTGCACCTGGCCCGAACTCAATACATTATTTGTCTGCTGCGATGCCCGGCGGCTCAATAGCGGCCGGGCCACGGGCGTTTAAAAGGTTTCCCAGTTGTCGTCGCTGCGGGTAGCAGGCGAACGACCAACGGCTAACGGTGCATCTGACTGGAGAGTTTTCATCGCCGTTGTCTTGTTAACGGCCTGAGCGACAAATTCTTTACCAATATTGAACACTGATACCGCTTGTTTTAAGTGACTTGCCTGATCTTCGAGCGCTGCAGCCGCTGCCGCTGACTCTTCGACCAGTGAGGCGTTCTGCTGGGTGACGCGATCCATCTCGGTCACGGCAAGCCCCACCTGGTCAATGCCACGGCTCTGCTCGTCTGACGCTGAGGCGATCTCACCCATGATGTCGGTGACGCGGGTGACCGCGCTGACGATGTTGCTCATGGTGTCACCGGCGCTCTCTACCAGCACCGAGCCGGTATTAACGCGGCTAACCGAATCTTCAATCAGACCTTTAATCTCTTTGGCGGCCTGGGCGCTGCGCTGCGCCAGGCTGCGCACTTCACCGGCAACGACCGCAAAACCGCGACCCTGTTCACCGGCACGCGCCGCTTCAACGGCCGCATTCAGCGCCAGGATGTTGGTCTGGAAGGCGATGCCATCAATCACACTGGTGATATCGGCAATCTTTTTGGAACTGCCCGCAATTTCTTTCATGGTGGTGACCACGCCATCCACCACTTTGCCGCCCTGCTGCGCGGTTTCAGAGGCGGTCAACGCCAGCTTGGACGCCTGACGGGCGTTTTCGGCATTCTGCTTCACGGTCGCGGTGAGCTGCTCCATGCTGGCAGCGGTCTGCTCCAGCGAAGCGGCCTGCTGTTCGGTACGCGAAGAGAGATCGTTATTGCCGATGGAGATTTCGCTGGCACCGGTATAGATGGCATCAGAGCCGTCTCGTACGGTACGCACGGTGCGGACCAGCTCCTGCTGCATGTGCTGCAGCGAAGTGAGTAACTCACCGATTTCGTTACGCACACTAATCTCAACCGGCTGGGTCAGATCGCCCCGTGCGATGTGCTGGATATGCTCAATACTCTGACGCAGCGGACGGATCAGCACCGAGCGCATCACGTTCCACACCAGGATAATCATCAGCAAGGTCACTGCCAGCGTGGCGATGACAATAGTGATGGAGCGGTTATACGCGTGCTGGTTGGCTTCCACACCCTGCTGAGACAGCGCTTTATTGTGCTCAAGCCACTCGCTGTAATCTTTCTGGAACTTGTCCTGGTAGCTCTGGGTCGGCTGATCCACAAAACCTTTGAAATTGCCGGCGGTGAAGAAGACCATCAGCTCCGCCAGCGCATCGTGATAGGCCTTGTAGTTCGCCTGTAACGCCCGGACGTTTTCGGCCGTTTTACCTTCTTCTGACAGGTTATCGTTGAATATCTGATAGCTGACTTCAGCCTGCTTCAGCTCCTCGCCCGCCAGGGCGACCAGCTCTTTCACGCTGGCACCCGAGCCCGACATCTGTGCATCCTGCAGAAAACGGATACCGGCGCGGTTAAGGGTGTTGCGCGCCTGAACCAGCGAAACCCATGAGGTGCCCATCGCCTGTTGCAGAGTATTCAGGCGTTGGTTGTAGGCAAAATTCTCTTTATCTGAACTGACAGTTTTGAAAAACATTCCGCCGGAAAACAGCTGCAGCAGCGCAAACAGCGCCAGCACACACAGCAGGCCGGAGACGACTCGTACTCGACTAAACATAAACACCTCATTGGTTGGCGATTCGTGTGTATTTATCGGCGGAGACGGGGGGAACTTTATGCATGGCGACGGCTTTACGCCGCCGCCATGTTGAAAGAGGAAAAAATCAGGCGCGGGAAATTTTGAAAACGGAGACGGCCTGGGTCAGGACGCTGGCCTGCTGCTCCAGTGCGGCCGCAGCGGCGGCAGACTCCTCAACCAGCGAGGCGTTCTGCTGGGTCACGCGATCCATTTCAGTGACGGCCAGACCGACCTGCTCGATACCGCGGCTCTGCTCATCGGAAGCCGAGGCGATCTCACCCATGATGTCGGTAACGCGGGTCACGGCACCCACAATCTCATTCATGGTGCTGCCGGCGCTTTCAACCTGCAGTGAACCGCTGTTGACGCGTGACACCGAGTCTTCAATCAGGCCTTTAATCTCTTTGGCGGCCTGAGCGCTGCGCTGGGCCAGACTGCGCACTTCACCGGCCACCACCGCAAAACCGCGACCCTGTTCACCGGCACGTGCCGCTTCAACCGCCGCATTCAGCGCCAGGATATTAGTCTGGAAGGCGATGCCGTCGATCACGCTGATAATGTCCGCGATCTTCTTCGAGCTGCCGGCGATCTCTTTCATGGTTGTGACCACGCCATTCACCACTTTACCGCCCTGCTGCGCGGTTTCGGAGGCGGTCAGCGCCAGCTGGGATGCCTGACGGGCGTTGTCAGCATTCTGCTTCATCGTGGCAGTGAGCTGCTCCATGCTGGCGGCGGTCTGCTCCAGCGAAGCGGCCTGCTCTTCGGTGCGGGCCGACAGGTCGTTGTTACCGGCGGCGATTTCGCTGGCACCGGTAAAGATGGCATCAGAGCCGTCACGCACATTCCCCACCGTCATCACCAGCGACTGCTGCATCTCATGGATGCCTGCTGCCAGCTGGCTCATCTCATTACGCCCCTCAACCACAATCGGCTGGGTCAAATCGCCGGAGGCAATAGCGCGAATCTGTGCCAGCAGCTGTTGCAGCGGCTGAATCAACACCTGACGCAGGCCAAACCAGCAGGTAATAATCACCGCAAGCACCGCAACACCAATCGCGGCCAGCAGCCACATCATCTGTTTAAAGGCTTTCTGGTTCTGCGCCATTCCCTGATCGGAAAGCTCAGTCTGACGCGCACGCCATTTGTTGTAACTCTCCTGCATCGCGACCTGTTTCTGCTCAATGTTCTGTTTGAACATCCCTTCCAGGTCGCGCGCCTGCAGGCTTTTTACCATCGCCTTCAGGCCGTTTTCGTAGTTAGCGTAATCGGCTTCAAGCGTGTCGCCCATGGTTTCGTCAAGACCCGACGTGGTTGGCAGATGGTAATAGATTTTAAAGTGGCGATCGGCTTCCGCTAACTGGGTATTGGCTTTGTTGATCAGCTCATCAAGCTGACCGCCGTTCATCTGCGAGGCCATGCTGGTCTGTAAGCGCAGCATGCCGCGGTTCAGCGTGGTACGGCTGTTGTTCAGTGAAATATAGGCGTCAGTCATCTCGGTGACATTGCGATTAGAGACCTGAGACAGCGCAAAGGACTCTTTGTCTTTATTGAGGGCTGACCAGAAAAGGCTGCCAGCGACTAGCTGGAGCGCGCCAAAGATGACCAGGACTGCGATTAAACTGGTCACCACTTTTATTTTTTTTAACATCTTGTTCCCCTGCAGGTTAATTTAGGTGCAGCGGCTATATCGGCGATGTAACAGGATTAATTAACGCTATTCAGCGCTTTCAGGAGAGAAGTGGCTTTTGTAATTATTTTTATCAGCATGAGCTGCTGATTTTGGCTTTACGCAGAGGAATCGCGAGGGGATGCTGCGCATCCCGCAGGATGCGCAGCGTGACATCAGAAGGTTTCCCAGTGAGTATCACTGACCGGCGCCGTCAGGGCTTTGCGTGGTGCCAGCGCCGCCGTATCGGGTGCGGCAATCGGCAGATGCTTTGTCAGCGTCTGCTGCAAGGCGCCGCGTTTAATTTTGAAGACCGACACTGACTGACTTAACCGGCTGGCCTGATCTTCCAGCGAGGCGGCTGCGGCAGCGGACTCTTCCACCAGCGAGGCGTTCTGCTGGGTAACGCGATCCATCTCAGTGACCGCCTGCCCGACCTGATCGATACCGCGACTCTGCTCGTCCGACGCCGAGGCGATTTCACCCATGATGTCGGTGACGCGCGTAACCGCACTGACGATATCGCTCATGGTTTCCCCGGCGGTGCCGACCAGTTGCGAACCGACATTGACCCGGTTCACTGAGTCATCGATCAACCCTTTGATCTCTTTTGCCGCCTGGGCGCTGCGCTGGGCCAGATTACGCACCTCGCCCGCGACCACGGCAAAACCGCGACCCTGCTCTCCGGCACGCGCCGCTTCAACGGCGGCATTAAGCGCCAGAATATTGGTCTGGAAAGCAATGCCATCAATCACGCTGGTGATATCGGCAATCTTCTTCGAGCTGCCAGCGATTTCGCTCATGGTTTTCACGACACCCGCCACCACGTTGCCGCCTTTTTCTGCGGTTTCTGAGGCGCTGAGTGCCAGCTGTGACGCCTGGCGGGCGTTTTCGGCGTTCTGTTTCACCGTGGCTGTGAGCTGCTCCATGCTGGCCGCCGTCTGCTCCAGTGACGCAGCCTGCTGTTCTGTGCGGGCAGAAAGATCATTGTTTCCGGCAGAGATCTCGCTGGCACCGGTGAAAATCGCATCCGAGCCGTCACGCACATTGGTCACCGTGCGCACCAGTGACTGCTGCATGTCATGCAGACTGGCCGCGAGCTGAGTCATCTCGTTGCGCCCTTCCACCACAATCGGCTGGGTTAAATCGCCCTGGGCGATATGCTGGATGTGATTAATGCTGCTGTTGAGGGGTGTCATCACGATTTTGCGCAGTCCAAACCAGCAGAGCACGATCACGGCGACCACGACAGCCATGATGGTGGAGAGGATCCACATCATACGGCTGTAAGCAGAACTGTTCTCTTCAACACCAAGCGTAGTCAGGCGATTCTGATCGGCTCGCCATTCACGGTAAAGCGTCAGAAACGCACTCTGACTTGGCGCCACCGGGGCTTTACCGGCCGCAATCAGATCGTTTGCCTGTAGCGCGGCCTGCAACTGATCCAGCGCAGCGCCATAGTCGCTGTAGCGCTGCTCCAGCTGGTTGTTTAACTCACTATTCTGTCCCGGCGTATCGGGTGTCTCTTTAAAGACTTTGAAAAAACCGGCGGCCGCCTGCTGAAAGTTTTTGCTGTCGTCAAACAGCGTGGCGACATCGGCCGTTTTGCCTTCCAGCTTACTGGTGGCGAAACGCAGCTGAATACGGGTCAGCAGCACCCGGCTCTGGTTAAGACTCATATAGGCGTCGTTGAGCGACTGCGTATTTTGCATCGCCAGCTGCGACACGGCGAAGCTTTGCTTGTCGTGGCTTAATGCGGAGTAGAAAACAGAACCGGAGAAGGCCTGTAACAGCCCAAACACCAGCAACACCAGTAACAGGCTGGTGACAACACGGATTTTCGTTAACATGAGTAACCCTGAAGAAAGTAGGTAATTAAAGTGACTGAGGGATTATCGGCAGGTGACAGCGGGAAATTAGAGTGCAATGCGGCTTTATTCTATGAATAGAAAGGAATTATCGCTCTGTGAAACTATCACGGGCCAGCCATAACCGGCCCGTGATGATTCAATTACGCGCTACGCAGGTTATCCACCAGCGCCATCTCGTCGCTGCTCAGCAGCTTCTCAATGTCGACCAGAATCAGCATACGATCGCCCAGCGCACCCAGACCGGTCAGGTACTCGGTGGACATGGTCACAGCGAACTCTGGTGAAGGACGGATCTGATCCTGGGTCAGCGACAGCACATCAGAGACGCCGTCAACCACGATACCGACCACGCGATTTTCCAGATTCAGCACGATAACCACGGTGTTTTCATTGTACTCAACATCGGGCTGCGCAAACTTCACGCGCAGATCGATAATCGGCACGATAACGCCGCGCAGGTTAGTGACGCCGCGGATAAATTCAGGGGTATTTGCGATACGCGTTACCTGATCGTAACCGCGAATTTCCTGAACTTTGAGGATATCGATGCCGTACTCTTCGTCGCCCAGCGTGAAGACCAGAAACTCCTGACCCACAGTTTCGCCAGCGATTTTTGTCACGGTTGCCATTCCATTCATGTTATTTACCCTTTCGTTATCAATCAGGCGGCAGCGCCAGCCACACGTTTTTCACGGTTAAGTGATTGCAGTGCTGAAACATCAACAATCAGCGCCACGCTACCATCGCCAAGAATGGTGGCGGCAGAGATGCCCGGCACTTTGCGATAGTTACTTTCCAGGTTCTTCACCACCACCTGATGCTGACCAATCAGCTGATCGACCAGTAGCGCGTAACGTTTGCCCGCGCTTTGCAGGATCACCACGATGCCCTGAGTGGCCTCGGTTTTGGCATCCTGCACATCAAAGACGTTCCACAGCTCGACCAGTGGCAGATATTCGCCACGCACTTCCAGCACGCACTCGCCACCGGCCAGCGGTTTCAGCTCTTCGGCGCGCGGTTGCAGCGACTCCATCACCGCATTCAGCGGCAGAATAAAGACTTCATCGGCCACACGAACGGACATCCCATCAAGGATGGCCAGGGTCAGCGGCAGCAGGATACGAATGGTGGTGCCTTTGCCCTGCTTCGAGGCGATTTCGACGTGACCGCCCATCTCCTGAATATTTCGTTTCACCACGTCCATACCGACGCCGCGTCCTGAAACATCCGTCACCTGCTCTGCGGTGGAGAAGCCCGGTGCGAAGATCAGCATGCCGACCTCTTCGTCGCTCATGTTCTCGTGAACCGGCAGGCCCGATGAGAGGGCTTTAGCCAGAATACGTTCACGGTTCAGACCGGCACCATCATCAGACACTTCAATGCAGATGTTGCCGCCCTGATGTTCCGCTGAAAGCGTCAGGTTACCGGTTGCCACTTTACCGGCCACCAGACGTTTCTCTGGCGTTTCGATACCGTGGTCAAGGCTGTTACGCACCAGGTGCGTTAATGGATCGATGATGCGCTCAATCAGGCTCTTATCGAGTTCGGTTGAGCTGCCCAGCAGCGTCAGTTCGACCTCTTTGCCGAGTTTGCTGGCCAGGTCACGCACCAGACGCGGGAAGCGGCTGAAGACATATTCCATTGGCATCATACGAATCGACATCACCGATTCCTGCAGATCGCGGGCGTTACGCTCCAGCTGACCCATGCTGTTCAGCAGGTCACCGTGCGCGACCGGATCGAGTTCGCCGGAACGCTGAGCGAGCATTGACTGGGTAATCACCAGTTCGCCCACCAGGTTGATCAGCTGATCGACCTTCTCCACCGCAACACGGATGCTGGTGGATTCGCTCGATTTGGCAGGGGCCGCGACGCGCTTACTTTCACGCTTCACTGCGGCCACCGGCAGTTCGGTGACGGTGGCAGTGTGAACGTCTTCCACCACCGGTTCGGCCTCGGCAGCAACAGCAACTGGCGCGGCAACGGCTTCGTCTGCTGCCGGGAAGCGGATCTGTGCTTCGTCGATGACGAAGCAGAGCACCGCCACGATGTCATCTTTACCGACGCCATCAATGCAGACATCCAGCGTGGTGCTGCCTTTCTGTACGTTTGTCAGGGTGCCGAGATTACTCATCTCTTCCAGCATCAGATCGACCTCTTTCTCTTTGAGATCGATCAGCTGTACACGCAGGCCGCTGGTGCTGGCCGGTTC
This sequence comes from Calliopum simillimum, assembly GCA_951812925.1. Classification (NCBI taxonomy): domain Eukaryota; kingdom Metazoa; phylum Arthropoda; class Insecta; order Diptera; family Lauxaniidae; genus Calliopum; species Calliopum simillimum. The sequence continues at coordinate 9,264 of CATOTO010000014.1, read as the reverse complement.
TGCGCTGGCAGTGGCAACACTGGCCGGAACATCAACCGGCAGACCTTTGGCCTCTAGCGCCAGCTGGCGCAGCGCTTCACAGATATATTTGAAGCTCTCCGCGTTAGGCTCCTGCGCGGTTTTATAAGCATCGAGCTGTTCCTGCATAATATCTTTGGTTTCCAAAAACAGGTTGATGATGTCGGTGCTGAGCTGCATCTCGCCGCGACGAGCACCATCCAGAATGTTTTCCAGGATATGAGTCGTTTCCTGTAATACCGTAAAACCAAAGGTTCCGGCCCCACCCTTAATGGAGTGAGCGGCACGGAAGATGGCGTTAAGCTGTTCCGAATCTGGCTCCTGCGGGTCTAAGCCCAACAGGTGTTGTTCCATATCCGCTAATAGCTCATCGGCTTCATCAAAAAACGTCTGGTAAAAATCGCTGATGTCCATACTCACGGGAATCACCTCGGCTGTGAGGGGGCTGCTGTATTCACCGCGCCGCCTGGTGTTGCAGGTGCGGTAATCTGTTCAATGGCCGCCGGATCGCTGATCTGGACGGCATCACTTTCTGCGTTCTCTTTTTCTATTGCCGCTTCGGTGTCGTGGTTCAACACCAGCAGGCTGATGCGGCGGTTAACGGCGTCATTACCGCCACGATTTTTCAGGCGCATGGTGTCGGCCATACCCAACACCCGTAAAATTTTTCCGCTGTCTAAGCCGCCCATCACCAGTTCACGGCGTGAGGCGTTAGCACGGTCTGTCGACAGTTCCCAGTTGCTGTAGCCTTTGTCACCGCTGGCATACTGAAAATCATCGGTATGTCCGGCCAGGCTGATGCGGTTCGGAATGTCGTTAAGGACTGGCGCTATCGCACGCAGAATATCGCGCATATAGGGCTCAACCTCGGCCCGACCGGTCTTAAACATCGGGCGATTCTGGCTGTCGATAATCTGAATACGTAGCCCCTCTTCCACCATGTTGATGATCAGATGCGGGCGCAGCGCTTTCAGACGCGGATCCGCTTCAATCAGCTGGTCGAGCTTTTCACGCAGCCGGTTAAGACGAATCTCATCCAGCTTGCGTTTCTGGGCGTCCATATCGACGACTTTGTTCACTTCGCCAATCTTTTTGGTCGGATCATCACCGCCGCCGGGGATCGGGCTCTCGCTGTCGCTGCTGCGCGCCCCGCCGGTAATCGCTACCTTCAGCGGTGTTTTGAAGTAGTCTGCTATCTGCACCAGCTCCTGCGGGTTGGCAATTGAGAGCAGCCACATCACCATAAAAAAGGCCATCATCGCCGTCATAAAGTCGGCGTAGGCAATCTTCCACGATCCGTGGCTGCCTTCATGGCCTTTATGTTTGCGCTTTTTGATCAGCACAATTGGGCGATTGCCGTGTTTCATGAAGCCTCGTCTGAAGTCTGTTTAGCCGGGTTCTTGGCGTTACGTACGTGCTCTTCCAGTTCGCTGAACGACGGACGCTCGGCGGAATAGAGCGTCTTACGACCAAATTCCACCGCAATCTGCGGCGCGTAACCATTCAGGCTCGACAGCAATGTCACCTTAATGCACTGCATCATCTTGGTGGTTTCCGCACACTTCTGACGCAGCACTGACGAGAGTGGAGAGACAAACCCGTAGGCCAGCAGGATGCCCAGGAAGGTGCCCACCATCGCATGCGCGACCAGCGCACCGAGTTCAGCGGCTGGACGATCGGCCGAAGCCAGTGCATGGACCACGCCCATTACCGCGGCGACGATACCGAATGCCGGAAGACCATCACCCACTGCAGCAATACTTTGCGCTGGTACGTCACACTCGTGTTCGTAGGTCTCAATCTCTTCATCCATCAACGCTTCGATTTCAAAAGCGTTCATGTTGCCGCTCACCATCAGGCGTAAATAGTCAGTAATAAAATCCACTAACTGTTTATCGGCAAGAATGCGGGGATAATTAGCAAAAATTTCACTCTGGCTGGGATCTTCAATATCGCGTTCCAGCGATAACATGCCCTGCTGACGCGACTTCGCCATCAGGCGATAAAGCAGCGCCATCAAATCCATGTAAACCGCTTTGTTGTACTTGGAGCCGCGAAATAACTTAGGCAGCGCCTTCAGCGTTTTTTTAATCGACTTACCGTTGTTTGCCGACTAAAAAAGCACCGGCACCGGCAACCGCCGATCATTAATAATTCGGCTGGCTGATAAAGCGCGCCCAGATGGCCACCTACCAGCGCATATCCGCCCAACACGGAGCCTAAAACAATCAGGTAACCTATAATTATCAGCACAAAAAAATCCTTACGTCCGTAACGTGTTGGTGGAAGTTAAGCCAGAGAGCCGCAGATGTTATTCCTGAACCGCAAGCAAAAAAAAAGCAGCGGTATTAACCGCTGCTGGATGGCTTCCACAGTGCGAACAAACTTAAACGCGTGTTTAACCTGTTCATCCAGCAGTTGTGGAAACATATCGGCAGGTTCTGCAGAAAGTTTACGTCTTTTTACTGCCCGTGATGGTGGCTGGCACAGGCTGCAGGTAAAGCTGCCAACCGGCTGATGCGCATGATTAATAAAGCTGCCGTTGCAGCTTTTACAATCTGCCAGTTCCAGCATACCGCTATCAACGAATCGGACCAGGGTCCAGGCACGAGTCAGCGCCAACAGCGGGCCCTCGTCCGATTGAGGACACTGTTCAAGATACAGGCGATAAGCTTTAATCACGGCATCGACGCCGCTGCACAACCCGGTTTTCAGCAAAAACTTCCAGGCGTTACAGAACATAGAAGCATGAATGTTCTGCTCCCACGTCATAAACCAGTCCGTAGAGAACGGCAGCATACCTTTCGGTGGCGGACTGCCACGTAATTCTTTATAGAGCTTAATGAGACGACCGCGGCTCAGCTGGGTTTCGCTCTCAAGCATCTGTAAGCGGGCACCTAATGTAATGAGCTCCATCGCGAGATGAATATCACGTGCTTCCTGAACAATACTTTTCTCATTCATGACATTGCTCTCTTTTTAGCAGGTGCATCATCTTTAGACGCATTACGCAGTAAACGGCTCGATAATAAAATGCCGGTGTGGATTTGTTGTAAATCATCCACGCGTGATTCCTGCGTCAGGCGATTAATGGTGCTGCTATCGGTAAAACGAAACTGGCAAACCAGTTGATTGGTTTCCGCCATTTTTACCATCTCAGGCAATGTTAATTCAGATAATGCATTCGCCATTTTCTCGTCAATTCCGAGGCGAAACATTGCAGAAGCTTTATCCTGGTTAATTAAACGCTGCGCAAGCAGTAAATAAGACAAGTTGAGATCGTAAATATGTTTCAGTACTTCAGAGGTGCCCATTATTTTTCCATCCTGAGAGATGCGACGTAACTGTATCGCAGAATAAATCTGCGGTTCGAGCTGCTGTTTGTTAAATCAAAAGATGGCAAAAAAAACTTTATGTAACGTTAATGTCACCGTTTTCGCCTTCCATTTTTGTGTGGGTTTCAGACCCACCGAAGGTCGAAAATCCATGCCATTTTATTTTCGAGTTCTGGACATCTTCCGTGACGTCTTCTTACATTTTTTAGGACTATTCCGAAAACAACGCAAATCTATATCGTCTGATTTCGACATACAACGACAGTGATGTGAAATTTTAGATAAAGTGTGACGCAGATCACACTTTTAACGCAAATTTCTTCAGCAACCCTTTACCATTACTTACCGACTGGTCATTTTTTGAGCAAAAAAGCCCGATTTTAAGTCCAATTGGTCCTGAGAAAGGTTTAATAGGGGGTAAAAGCATCGCTATTCGACGCTTTGCGCAGTCCGGAATGAATATCGGGTGTTAATCGTTTTAACACCCTATTTAGAACCACCCAAAGAAAGGTTATCAGCATATTATGCTGCTGCGACCTTAAGGTATTTGCTTTTAAATTAGTTACTTAAGGGGAGTATCGCAGAGGGTGAGTAATGAAATCGTTAAGGTTTATACGGCAGCAGGTCAGATTTCTGGCAACCTGACGTTAACAGTGGTGGCGGGGTGTACAGACTCTGATTCCCACTGTAACAAGGGGTTATATAAGAAATTTGAGTGAATTAACGAAGGGTTATGCGTTGGCACTATCACTATCGGCAGCCTGAAGAGAAACTTGAGTAAAGAAGGTAAAGAAAGCGTCAGGGGCTGACAGGACGGGGATTTCCGGGCTTACCTGCATTTATCGGGCCACTCCGGGCAGCCACTGACGTTATCAGCGTAGAATCGTAGCAAACGGTTATTAACAGATAGCAGGCGAGTTTTCTGTGACCTGGGCCAAAAAAAAAGCAGCGACGCCGTAGAGGCGCCGCTGCTTTCATAACCCTGAGTCAGAACAGATATCAGGCGAGTTTTGGGAAGGTCGCGACTTTATTAACCGTGTTGTGGTCAACGCTGCGCGGTTCAATGCGTTCCAGGTCTTTCAGGAAGCCTTCACGCCAGGCGGTAATATCATTTTTACGCAATACCGCCAACATGTCGTTGTAGCGTGAAATCCTTTCGGTACGCGGCATAGTAATCGCCCTATCCAGTGCGGCTGCCACTTCATCACGGTCATACGGATTTACAATCAGCGCAGAGGTGAGCTCGTTGGCCGCACCCGCAAAGCGCGACAGCACCAGTACACCGGGATCATCCGGGTCCTGCGCAGCCACGTACTCTTTCGCCACCAGGTTCATACCGTCACGCAGCGGCGTAACCAGACCGACATCGGTCAGACGGAAGATTTTCATCAGCAGGCGACGGTCAAAATGCTGGTTAAGGTAGTAGAGCGGGGTCCAGCCCAGCGTACCGTATTTACCGTTGATGCGCCCTGCTTCGGTCTCCAGCTGATGACGGATATCCTGATACGCCTGCACATCGCCGCGCGAGGTCGGAGCAATCTGCGAGTAGCGAATTTTGCCGCGATGCTGCGGGAAGTTCTCCAGCAGCGCTTCATAGGCAAGAAAACGCTCAGGCAGACCTTTGGAATAATCAAGACGTTCGCAGGCAATAATATTGCGTGCATCGCCCAGCTCTTTCTTCATGGCGGCCATTTTTGGTGGCAACGGCCCTTCGGCCATCTCTTTAATACTGTCTGGCTCAATCCCGATGGGATAAACCTCAGTCATAAAGGTGTTGCCAAAGGCGCGATGTTTTTTGTCGCCCTTATTCTGCAGCTGAGTGAGCTGGCTGACGCTGTCGAGGAAGGCCACCCGATCCGATTCGGTCTGGAAACCCAGCAGGTCATATTCGCACAACATTTCCAGAAGCTCTTTGTGCGGCGGCAGCGCATTAAATATTTCAGGCGTCGGGAAAGGAATATGCAGGAAGAAGCCGATGCGGTTATTAATGCCCGCCCGACGCAGCGCAGCTGCAAACGGTAAAAAGTGATAATCGTGGATCCAGACAATATCATCCGGCTTGATCAGCGGTTTTAAACGCTGTGCCACCGCATCGTTAACGTCGCAATACCCTTCCCAGGCTTCCCGCTGGAACTGAACCAGGTCAAGGCGATAATGGAATGCGGGCCAGATGACAGTGTTTGAGAACTGGCAATAGTAGAGATCGTAATCGTTCTGGCTCAGCGGGAACGAGGCATACTCAATACCCTCATGTTCCTGAACCGTGACCTCTTCCACCTCTTCGCCTGTGTACTCGCTGATTTCACCGTTCCAGCCAAACCACAGTCCACCGGTGCTTTTCAGTGCATCGAGAATACCGACGGCCAAACCGCCAGCGCTGGTTTTTGACCCATCGGGCATGGCGACACGGTTAGATACAACCACTAAACGACTCATAACCTAAACTCCTTACCGACGTTGTCTTGATCTGATAGTAATAATGTTCTTTCCAGCCAGCCGTAAACCGCATCGACATCATGAAGCCGATAATGGGCCTGGGTGGAACCTTCTCCGACTTTGATCGAGACGCCCTGCCGTGCGTTCACGGCCAGAAAGCCCTTCTCATCCGTCAGATCGTCGCCAATAAAGACCGGCGTACGTCCGGCAAAAGGGGGCTGCTGCATAAAGTCGCTGATTGCGGCGCCTTTATCGATACCTGCCGGTTTAATCTCTACCACACATTTCCCCGGCTGAAGCGCCAGTCCGGGAAAACGTTTTTACTGACTGTTCAGCCAGTCGCATCACATCCTGCTCATGCTGCATCGCCTGGCGGTAGTGAAGTGCGAAAGCCATGCCTTTTACCTCCAGCTGGGTGCCAGGCCAGGATGCCATGGCATCCTGCAATTCCGCCCTGAGCGATTGCTCCACCTCGACCGGCAGGCTGATGCGTTGCAGATTACCCTCTGCATCACGGCGCTCAGCACCATGTACGCCCGCAGCCGGGCCGTACCAGGGAGCGGCCAGCGCATCGAGTTGTTCTATGGGTCTGCCGGAGACCAGCGCCAGCGCGCCCTGCGAGAGTGCAGAGAGCTGCTGCAGTTGCGCGATGACCTGCTCAGGAATAAATACCGCTTCGGGACGGGACTGAATCGCTGCCAGGGTGCCGTCGACATCAAAAAAGAAGGCGTACTGCCCGCCGCTTAATGTCGGGTACCTGGCATGGGTGTCTGCCGCTTGGGTCACGTTACTTCTCCTGAAAATCGAATTTTAATAAAACATTGAGTTAAAACAAGAATGTCCTGACGCAGTCAGGTCAGCAAGCGGGAAATTCTGATAAAGCGGTGATTGAGGGATAAAACGCGGTAACGGGATAGGTCACTCTCCTCAAACTTGCAAGCGCATTGCTGACAATACTGGCTAACTGAGAACATCTTCACAGTAAGTGTAGTCATTAACAGGGGTTATGCCAGAAAGATGCAGGTTTCATGCCAGCCGCTGCGGTTAAGTCTGCATAAAAGCACCATTCAATTCTGCTTCGCTTCTGATGTTCAGGCCGGACCCGATCCGCTGCTGACTGGAGTCACACACGTATTGCACCCGGCAGAGTCGGCCCCCCAAAGCTTAAGGCTCTTAAGGTATTCCTAATATTGAAAGCGCATTCTCGTGACACTTTTATTACTCTGGTTCCTGCTCACATGGCGTTTACCCTGAAGAGGCCGCTGATTAGCCGCCTTAGGTTGCTGATTCTGGCTGCGGTTTACATCGCGGTTTTCCTTAACGTTGCCTATTACCGTCAGGTGCTGGCGGTGATGCCGCTGAACGACCTGCACACCACGCTGGTCTTTTTATCGATGCCGCTGGTCGCCTTTAGCGTGATCAATATCGTGATTACGCTGGCCTCGTTTATCTGGCTGGATCGGCTGCTGGCCGCGCTGTTTATTCTGCTTTCCGCCTCGGCACAGTTCTTTATTCACACCTATAACATCGTGGTCGATCGCTCGATGATCACCAACATGATGGATACCACCGCCTCGGAATCCTTTGCGCTGATTACGCCACAGCTGCTTGTAACCCTGCTCACCTCGGGCGTGCTGATGACGTTGCTGCTGTTCTGGCCGCGAATCAAAAAGCAGCAGTGGCGCGGCGTGCTGGCGCGACTGCTCAGCGTATTGCTGTCAGCGGCGCTGATTGTGCTGATCGCCCTGCTCTTCTATAAAGATTACGCTTCGCTGTTCCGTAACAACCGCGAGCTGGTAAAAGCGCTGAGCCCCTCTAACAGCATCGCGGCGGCGCTCTCCTGGTATAAGCATGAGCAGTTACAGAACGCGCCGCTGATGCGTATCGGTGAAGATGCGCATCTGCAGCCCAGTCGCAGCAGTGGCAAACCGAATCTGACGATTCTGGTGCTGGGCGAAACCTCGCGTGCGCAAAATTTCTCGCTGGGCGGTTACGGTCGTCTGACCAATCCCTTGCTGGCGAAAGATGATGTGATCTATTTCCCGCACACCACCTCGTGCGGAACGGCGACGGCGGTTTCCGTGCCCTGCATGTTCTCCAACATGCCGCGCGCCCACTATGATGATGTGCTGGCCGCCCATCAGGAGGGATTGCTGGATATTATTCAGCGCGCCGGGATCAGCGTGTTGTGGAATGAGAACGATGGGGGCTGTAAAGGGGCCTGCGATCGCGTTCCGCATCAGGACATGACCAGCCTGAACCTGCCCGGCATGTGTATTGATGGTGAGTGTTACGACGACGTGCTGTTCCACGGTCTGGATGAGTACATCGGTCAGTTAAAAGGCAATGCGGTGATTGTGCTGCACACCATTGGCAGTCATGGCCCGACTTACAGCCATCGCTATCCGCCACAGTTTCGTCAGTTTGAACCGACCTGCGACACCAACCAGATTCAGGACTGTTCGCAACAACAGTTGATCAACACCTATGACAACACGCTGGTCAATGTGGATCACATCGTCGATAAAGCCATTAACGTACTGCGTGCACATCAGGACCGCTTCACCACCAGCCTGGTCTATCTGTCTGACCACGGTGAATCCCTGGGTGAAAATGGTGCTTACCTGCATGGCCTGCCCTATGCTATCGCGCCGGACACCCAGAAACATGTGCCGTTGCTGATCTGGCTCTCCGATGATTATCAGAAACGTTATGCGGTTAATCGCGGCTGTCTGAATAAACTGGCGGCGACAGACGATTTTTCACAGGATAATCTGTTTTCAACCATGCTGGGATTAACCGGCACCGCGACCCACGAATATGTGCCTGCGGATGATATTTTGACGTCGTGTCGGAGCCAACCTTAATGAAGATACTGATTGTTGAAGATGATGCCCTGCTGCTGCAGGGTCTGATGCTGGCGCTGGAAGGGGAAGGCTATGTCTGTGATGGCGTTACGCGGGTGCGGGATGCTGAAGCGCATTTCGCCAGCGGCCTTTATAGTCTGGTGGTGCTGGATCTTGGCCTGCCGGATGAAGATGGACTGCATTTTCTGATACGACTGCGGCGGCAGAAGAAGATGACGCCGGTGCTGATCCTGACCGCACGCGACACCATCAGCGAACGCATTGCCGGACTCGACGCAGGCGCCGACGACTATCTGATCAAACCGTTCTCGCTGGATGAGTTGCTGGCGCGGATCCGCGCCCTGATTCGCCGCCACGTCAATCAGGGCGACAGTCATGTCAGAGTGGGTGCGCTGGCGCTGGATATGACCCATCGCCAGATTACGCTCAGCGACGTGCTGCTGGATCTGACACCCAAAGAGTTTGCGATTCTGTCACGGCTGATGCTCAAGGCCGGGAATCCGGTTCACCGTGAAATTCTCTACCAGGATATCTATAACTGGGAGACCGAGCCTTCTACTAATACTCTGGAAGTGCATATCCATAATCTGCGCGACAAAATCGGCAAA
>CATOTO010000013.1:0-67836 GCA_951812925.1 Calliopum simillimum | reverse complement strand
ATGGAGAACACGCCAATACATGTGCAACTGGCAACCCTAGTAGCCACATGACAAACCGGTATTGATTTCGCAGCCAATGGCTGGACCTTACCAAACAACAACAACAGGAGTCATGATAAAAAGGAAAGAGAACAAAAATCTCACTACATGAATATAGACACTTAAGCTACCAATTATTCTGAGGGTACATAGCGCAGTCCATTGATAAATGCGCTATGTAGAGACATTGACTCCGAGGTTCATAGTTCAATCCCGGCCTCAGACAAAAAAGTTCAAAAATTTTTCAATTGTTATTTCATTTAATTTAAAATAAATTAAATAAAAACATAAATTGGTCTGATGATGGTTACGTGGCGGTAACCGAAACATATGTCACCATAGCCATGCTTAGTAGTTTTTTTTCTCTAATCCTAATTGTCATGCTTTCCTAAGTTGAAAAATGCATAGAATTTTAGATTCTTGCAAATAATGACTAAAGTTCGTAAAATTAGTATAATTTTCATATAGTCAACATAAACCATTTTAATTAATTATGGAGAACACGCCAATACATGTGCAACTGGCAACCCTAGTAGCCACATGACAAACCGGTATTGATTTCGCAGCCAATGGCTGGACCTTACCAAACAACAACAACAGGAGTCATGATAAAAAGGAAAGAGAACAAAAATCTCACTACATGAATATAGACACTTAAGCTACCAATTATTCTGAGGGTACATAGCGCAGTCCATTGATAAATGCGCTATGTAGAGACATTGACTCCGAGGTTCATAGTTCAATCCCGGCCTCAGACAAAAAAGTTCAAAAATTTTTCAATTGTTATTTCATTTAATTTAAAATAAATTAAATAAAAACATAAATTGGTCTGATGATGGTTACGTGGCGGTAACCGAAACATATGTCACCATAGCCATGCTTAGTAGTTTTTTTCTCTAATCCTAATTGTCATGCTTTCCTAAGTTGAAAAATGCATAGAATTTTAGATTCTTGCAAATAATGACTAAAGTTCGTAAAATTAGTATAATTTTCATATAGTCAACATAAACCATTTTAATTAATTATGGAGAACACGCCAATACATGTGCAACTGGCAACCCTAGTAGCCACATGACAAACCGGTATTGATTTCGCAGCCAATGGCTGGACCTTACCAAACAACAACAACAGGAGTCATGATAAAAAGGAAAGAGAACAAAAATCTCACTACATGAATATAGACACTTAAGCTACCAATTATTCTGAGGGTACATAGCGCAGTCCATTGATAAATGCGCTATGTAGAGACATTGACTCCGAGGTTCATAGTTCAATCCCGGCCTCAGACAAAAAAGTTCAAAAATTTTTCAATTGTTATTTCATTTAATTTAAAATAAATTAAATAAAAACATAAATTGGTCTGATGATGGTTACGTGGCGGTAACCGAAACATATGTCACCATAGCCATGCTTAGTAGTTTTTTTCTCTAATCCTAATTGTCATGCTTTCCTAAGTTGAAAAATGCATAGAATTTTAGATTCTTGCAAATAATGACTAAAGTTCGTAAAATTAGTATAATTTTCATATAGTCAACATAAACCATTTTAATTAATTATGGAGAACACGCCAATACATGTGCAACTGGCAACCCTAGTAGCCACATGACAAACCGGTATTGATTTCGCAGCCAATGGCTGGACCTTACCAAACAACAACAACAGGAGTCATGATAAAAAGGAAAGAGAACAAAAATCTCACTACATGAATATAGACACTTAAGCTACCAATTATTCTGAGGGTACATAGCGCAGTCCATTGATAAATGCGCTATGTAGAGACATTGACTCCGAGGTTCATAGTTCAATCCCGGCCTCAGACAAAAAAGTTCAAAAATTTTTCAATTGTTATTTCATTTAATTTAAAATAAATTAAATAAAAACATAAATTGGTCTGATGATGGTTACGTGGCGGTAACCGAAACATATGTCACCATAGCCATGCTTAGTAGTTTTTTTCTCTAATCCTAATTGTCATGCTTTCCTAAGTTGAAAAATGCATAGAATTTTAGATTCTTGCAAATAATGACTAAAGTTCGTAAAATTAGTATAATTTTAAGTAATTATTTGAAGTTTAACTATTGAAACCGCTACGTTAAGATATAGCATAAAAAAATCTGTAATGCATTAATTGTTTGGCCATCTGGCTTATTGTGTGTTACCATGAATTAATAAATTAAATTAAATTAATCAAACGTTTGGAAAACGTTTATTTATTTGATATATGGGTGATTCTTAGATAACTGTGCTTTTTCGAGTTGTAAAATTGGCAGAAAATTTTTTTGGATTTTTGCAAGTATCTTCATGCTATCTTGTGTAAAAACACTCTAAAAACTCACCTTTTAAGTAGATCAAATACAAGTGTGAATTTACGGCTTTGAGGTCGAAATTAAGAAATTTTACTGCCACGTTTGTGACCAAATTGCCACGTTTGTGACATTTTAGCCAAAATACGGGCAAATGATTGTTTTGAAGCGTTTTGATGAGAGATATATTGCATTTAATGACAAATTTACACTTCAAGACTAATTTTCTAACGTTGTCATGTCTCTGGTGGTCCATTTTTTTTATCCCCTACCGCCCTAAAAATCAACTGTAGTTTTGTTTCGTATGTTTTTATAGCCGTTTATGGTGGATTAGGATCTTCTAATTACGAATCTGATCTTAATTTTTTTCTATTACATCAGAATCCTTAGATATCCTTGCTCAAAAGTGAAAAAATCACTGTTTTGACATCTACTTAACAAAAACAATAACAATTAAAATTTATTTTTGTCAATGGATTCAGACAGCCAAATTTATTATCAAGAAGACATAATTTACCGTTTTTCAATTAGACTCCCAGTTTTCGAGTTATAAGCCTTTAAAGAAAGGATACCTCTCAATACCATACAAAGGATTTTCTGGACCGAAAAATTAACAAAAATGGTAAGTTTTATTATTTTTATCAAAAATATATTTTATTACAAAAATTTTAAGCCCTTGCAGACTAAAATCGGATGAAAAAATAACGCTCTATTGTAGATTCAGTGAATGAACAGATGAAATTTTGATTCTGTTAATTTGCAAAGCAGTAGTTTAGTAGGCTTATTCACTAAATCTAGAATAGAGCTGTCATTTTTCATGCGATTATGGTCTGCAAAGTCTAGAAATTTTTGTAATTCAATATGTTATTGATAAAAATAATAAAACTTGATTTTCCGTAACTTTTCGGTCTCGAAAAGTCCTTTGTATGTTATTGAAAGATATCCTTACTTTAAACGCTTATAACTCGGAAGCTAGGAATCCAACTGAAAAATGGTAAATTATGTCTTGTTGACAATAAATTTGGCTGTCTAAATCCATTGACAAAAATTAATTTTATTTGTTGTTGTTTTTGTTCTATAGCTTTAAGAAGATGTCAAAACAGTGATTTTTTCACTTTTGAGCAAGGATAACTCAGGATTCTTATGGTGTAGAAAAATTTTTGTATTAAAAACATAATTAATAGCCTTCAACTAAACATTTGTATACTCAAATTTATATCGAAATATGTTTTTTTGCAGACTGATAAAAAGTGCCACGTTTGTGACATTTTTGATGCGCCACGTTTGTGACATTTTTGTAGTTTATCGCTTATTGTAAAGCACGCTTTTGAGTTCAAGATTTTTCCGAAAGAATTTGGGGGCATGCATGCAAATCCTTCAAAAAAATTGTTTCATGCATAAAATAAAATGTACTACCTGGAAGTGCCGAGTGCCACGTTTGTGACCATAATTTTAAAAAAAAACCGTTTTTGTTTATAAACTGCCCTATAAAAAGCAAACAGATTTCTTTTTGGACGCGTCTGGACATGATGACCTTTGGGTGATGGATAAAGATCAGAATTAATGCATATGTATTGCAATCTATTGACTGAAACAGTAGTACCATGCAATAGTAGCATAATGCTTTCAAGAAATTTTTTTTTTCCAAAACTAGGGGACAGTTTTCAAATCGAAATTGTGCCCTCTAAAAATTATTTTAAACTTCAGATGAGCTCAGAATATTGTAGCCTGAAGTATTTACTTAATATCTGTAGTACCTTGTTTTCTGTTCTATTTCCGTTTTTTGGTCGTTTTTCATCGTTTTGTTTGTAAAAAGTAGGGGTAGGACATGCCACGTTTGTGACATTTGGGGTATATTTGCAAACTTTCACAGTAGACCAATAATTATTTGGTGGTAAAATTGATCCACTCTATTAGAAAAACATAGTTTCTGACTTATAGCGTAATTTTTTGTGAAAAAAAGCCTACTGTATAGGTGAAATCGCCAGAGGACACAAAAAGTACAGTTATCTGAGAATCACCCATATCTAAGTATATAAAGGGTGTTTTTTAAAGCCCGATAAAACTTGAAATTGTAAAAAATAACACAAAAAAAATGAATTGTAATCAAAAAATTTTTTAATCGAAAAATCAATCCATGACATTGACATATGAAAATGATTTCGGGCATATGGGCATCGTGGCTGTTCTTGACGAAGCGCATTCTGGACGTTCAATTCTGGGCCACTTTTCACGAACAATGCTGGTCTTCAAGGGGTCAATTGTTGCTGGCTTATCAGCATAAACCAGTGACATCACGTAGCTTTACAGGAAATAATCGAGAGGCTTCAAATCGCACGATCTTGGAGGCCACTTGACATTTATATTTTTCGAAATCAACTTGTCGTCAAAATTTGATTTCAATTTTGCTTATTAACAAACTCGTTAAGCCAAAAATGAGCCTCATCGCTGAGCACAATTTGGCGATAAAACAACGAGAAACAATTATTTTTTTTTTGTTATTTTTTACAATTTCAAGTTCTATCAGGCTTAAAAAACACCCTTTATATACTTAGATATATCAAATAAATAAACGTTTTCCAAACTTTTGATTAACGAATATAAATATTATTATAAAATATTTTTCCATGCTTAGAATTGCAATAAAATACCCAAAAAATATACAAGTGAGCAAATTTTTCATTTGCGTGAGATAATGTGGAGAAGTTTTTTCTCTTTTTTCTAAGCTAATACATTCACATTAGGGGATAACCCTATGACACATGGTATGTTAGCTTCGAAAGGGGAGACAGAAGAGTGAAAAATTATTTCGAACTAGATAGCAGCATATTTTTCCAAATTATTTAATTAATTTGGCGTTGAATGATAATGATACGTGGTTTCCGGAAGCAAGTGTTATGTCATTGAAAATACATAGCACTATAATAATCGTGGTTATGCAAAAACTGTGTCATTTCACAGCTGGAAAACTCTAACGTTTTAACTAGAGGATCAATGGACTTAAAAAAATTTAATAATATCGTCTTATACAAAATAGCGCATTTTTCAACGTCTGTTAGGATGGCACTGGCAGTGAAAATGTAAGTTCGAGATATGCTTGCTTGAAGTTGGAAGACACGCTGTTTTCAGGCTCATGGCGTAGCTTCCGGAAAAGGTGAAATCCAAACTCTTCCCTATCAAAATATACCTTCGAACTTTTTGAATAGGACTCTTACATTCAGAGTTATGATCATTTGAAGAGAAGGGATTTAAGCCCCATACAAAGGATGAAATATTTTGGGGGCATGGTATTGGCCTTCCCCTAACGCATTTCATACCCTGCAGCAGATTTAAACTCATTTCGAGTGTTTTTTTTGGCCATAAATCGATTTTTCGATAGTGGTATAATTTCGTCCTTTGTGTAGGGGCCTCATCTTTAAAGGATCATAACTCGGAAAGTAAGAGTCCTATTCGAAAAGTATATTTTGATTAGGAAGAAAATGGTTTGATACCATTTATTTATTTATTTATTTATTTCAGTCTACGGATTGTACAAATCTTACAGACTAATAACAAGATTAAATATAAATATATCCTATTAGTTAAAGAGCATGAACAGATTTAATTTAAATTTATATACACTTACATTAAAATTAATAAAAGGGGAGAAGCTATTACATAATTTAATACAGCGAGATATAGGTTCATTTAGGGCATAGTTAGATCTATGAAAATCTTCCACAAACATTCTATTATTTCTTAAATCTCTAGGTGGGATATAAGCCGTGAAAAAATTTGATAGTTCAACACAATTTAATCTACTAGAAAGGACATCGAATACAAAAATAAGAGAAAAATATGTTCTTCTATCTCCTAAAGATTGTAACCCAAGTAATTTACGTCTGGCATCATAATTAGAAAGATCAGGCCAATGCAATTTATAAATAGCATATCGAGTGAAATTTTTCTGAACTTTTTCTATTAAATTAATATGTTTATTATAATAAGGATTCCAAACAATACAACAGTAGTCCAATAGGCTTCTGACCAAGGACACATAAAGAGCTTTTATTGTCATAGGGTCTTTAAAATTCTGTGTGTTTCATTTAATGAAACCCAACATTGCATAAGCTTTAGAAACAACATAATCATAATGGCTTGAAAAATTCAATTTAGAATCAAAAATAACCCCTAAATCTTTTATTTCTTGCTTTCTACATATAATATCATTATTAACAGAGTAATCAAAACAAATCGGTGCAGTACATTTAGAATAAGATACTACACTACATTTTTTGATATTCAAAAATAAATTATTAGCCTTACACCAATTATTTAAAATTTCCAAGTCATTTTGGAGAATAAGACAATCACTCACATGTGTAATTTTTAAGAACAACTTAACATCATCGGCAAAGATTAAACACTTCTAAAAATTAAAGTGTTGGGGCAAGTCATTGATAAAAATGAGGAAAAGTGGCGGACCAGAATGGGTCCCTTGTGGTATCCCGGAAGATGCATTCATAAAAACTTCTGAATATACTGCACCAATTTGTACTAACAATTTGCGGCTGGTTAAGAAACTATTGAAAAATTTTAGTAAATGATCTGATAAGCCGTATTTTTTCAGCTTCAGCAAAAGGACTGAGTGATCGACTTTGTCAAATGCTTTGGAAAAATCGGTATAAACCACATCCAACTGATGATTCTGTTCCATTGCATTCACAATGTGATTTGTGATCAGTAACAAATTGGAACACGTAGATTTACCTGGTAGAAATCCATGTTGGCACACACTTATTGCATTTTTTACATAATCAAATAATTTTGTTTTGATTATATGATCAAATAGTTTCGCCAACGTGGGTTGCTTAACGATTGCACGGTAATTAGTGATATCATTTCGGTTACCCGATTTGAAAACTGGAGTAATTGTGCATAATTTCCAAATATCTAAAAACGTTCCTGCATCGAGACAAGCATTGAAAATAATTGCTATGGGTTCAGCAATATTAGCTACGCAATTTTTAAAAAATATCGGTGGGAAATCATTACGCCTACATTTTGCACTAGGTTTTAACTCAGATATAGCAAATGAGACATCAGTTTCTGCAACAACAAAATTCTGAATACCTGCAAGATTTGGAGACTCGAAGTTACTATTGACAGGGGTATTAAAGGTTTCGTAAACGGTTTGAAAAAAAAAAAACAAATGAATTTAATCTTTTCCTGTAGCTACGCCATGAGCCTGAAAACAGCATGTCTTCAAACTTCAAGCAAGGATATCTCGAAGTCCTGCATATATTTTGAAAACTCTGAGCATTCAGTAGGATTCAGCGTCAAAAAGTACATAAGACTGCATATAAGGAATAAAAAGTTCATTCCATTTTTTTTTGCTGCCTGTGTAATTTTAAACCTACATTTAAAAATAAAATTCGTTTTAAAGAAAAATTGTCAACTTAAACAGTGCACATTTTGCAAACGAAAGCAACGTTTAAATACCTACAGTCAATGCAAAAATAAAAATTAATCAAATTTTTCAAAATAATGCATTTTTAGTTAATTTTCTTACAGGGCACAAATGTTACATCAGCCCT
The DNA here is from genome assembly GCA_951812925.1 of Calliopum simillimum. Classification (NCBI taxonomy): domain Eukaryota; kingdom Metazoa; phylum Arthropoda; class Insecta; order Diptera; family Lauxaniidae; genus Calliopum; species Calliopum simillimum. The sequence continues at coordinate 59,918 of CATOTO010000013.1, read as the reverse complement.
TCTCGACAGACAAAAATTTCACTTGCGGTTTTTCCTTTTTCATCCTTTTTTACTGAACAATCAGCATTCCGATGAATCATTTAATAAATTAACACTTACCTAATTTAAAGCTAATTTTGATTAAAAGTTATTTGCACTCCTTTTATTTCTTTTAATTTAAATGTTTATTACAAAAAATTAAATTTCTTTTGGTCACTTCTCTTAAAAAACAACAAATTTCTAAAATCCCTAATCTAATGCAGCTGTCATCTGGCTGGCTGTATGTCATTTTGACATTTCTTTTTGTGCCTTACTTTACGAACGAAATATCCCACAGCTCCTTGTAGGAAAATCGGTCATTCGTCATCCCGTAGGAAATTAGTCATTCGTCAAAAAAAAAAAAATATTCCTAGTAAAATTAGTTACAATTCATTGAAAACATTTTTTTTTGCAATTAAATGGCGTTTAAAATAACCTATTTTTCAGAAGAAAAAAAATTAAAATTAAACTAAAGTATAGGAACATCTAATTTTCTTTATTTTTTACTATTTCGTTGTCAGAGAAGTAGAGTTATTTAATTTAAAAGGCCGTTTTGACTCTATGAACTTCGAATTAACAATTGCAATCCTTTAAATTCAATGATAGTAATTCCGTAGTCCTTACGATTATCGAATCTACAGTGTATTCAGCGTTAGGCCTGACTATAAAAATAAATGTACAAAATATACAAATAAGAATATTAGTGTATATAAAGAGAAACTTGAACTTGTGTTTAATGTACTCAATCATTTCAATTCTCTAAATTTTTATAAAAGCAAGTTTGTCACAGTTTTGAGAAATTAAAACAAAAAAAATAAACTTAAAATTTTGTTGAAGAAATTGGTTTAAGGGGTCATTGAGAATTAATTTGTAAGTTTGGCAAAATTTAGCTTCATTGGTTCATTTTTTACCTTTATCCTTTGACCGAACATTTAAATTTTTTTTATTGAAAATTTGATAAAAAAAAATTGGATGCTTTCCTTTTTAATTTACGTCAGTTGTCAGAAAGTGAACGAATGATATATTTTTGAACAGTGTTCTTAGCGTCATTTTGTGAGCATTTCCTTGGTTAGGTTTAATTTCATGGATCTCCATTTAATATAACTGAAAACGAGGCCTAAAAATAAAAACGCTACACGAATTCCGCGTGACGTTTTCTTAAATTTCGGTGCAACTGAAAGGTCTTTTTTAAAAATAATTTTTAATCTAAGTACATTCCGCATACTCTTCCACAGTATACATAGTTTGATGTAACCCCATTAAAGTGCGGAAATAAAAACTAACTTCAATGATTGATTACCCACTGACTTTAAATTACAATTTTAAAGACATTAGTTTTGTAATTTTTGCATACAAAAATAATGATTAACATTTTATAACACACTTTCAGTGTGAACTGAGGAATATTCTGAAAACATAAATTGTTATTCTTTAGAATCTTTAAACGTCAGCGATATACTGAAAAACCGTCAGTTTAAAGATTGTAGTTTATGATGGAAATTTTACCAGAAAAGCGGTCATTATCATAATAATATTTATAACAACTCAATGTTCAAAATTCAATACCAGTCTAAAAAAATGACAAAACCAGTGCAACTATACGAGTATCGAGCCTTAACCGCCAAAAAGACTTAGCCGAAAAAAAACAAATTTTACAGTAGAACTTTTTTTTGAATTTTCTTTGCAAAAGTCAAAATTGCTATCGCTATAACTTCGTAATGGTACTTTTAACAGTCATGAAATTTGAAGGAAAGATGCTACGGACGAGAGTTATCGATTTCTTTCAAAAAATGGAAATCTGAAATCGTGTCGGTTAAGCCTTTTTAGCGGTTAGGGCTCGATACATTAATATGAACATAAATAGAAACTTATGAGAATTTATTCTATTGCTATTTAGCATTGTACGTGAAAGTACTGATTCAAAAGGCAACTAAAACAACTTTTTTGGACTGGTATATGCATAAAAAAAAAAATGGATAGGGGGGGTTTCGGTTACCGTCACATGACGCTAGGGGGGGTCTGGTCCAGCGTCACTTTTTGTCACATAGGGGGGGAGGGGGTTCATTTTGGCGAATTTTAGCGTCACGGAGTTTACGAACAGCCCCTTACTAATCAAAAGATTTTCATGTCTTTTGTGACCCCTTATTCTACAAAATATTCTACGAAACAGTTGAGAACAGAACGCACCAATTTAATAAAAGTAGATTCAGTAGTTTCATCATTGGAAAATTGAAAAGAAAATATAATACACGATTATTATACCCTACATATTATTATACCCTATATATTCACTTTGTCTTTCCATTTGTAACGCAGAGAAGGAGGCATGGCAGGTATGGAAAAGTATTTATACTCTTGATCAGCGTCACCTCCTGAGTCGATATAGCCATGTCCGTCTGTCTGGCTGGCTGGGTGTGCGTGGATATACATTTTTTGGGAAAAATGAACAACATATTTCAATGAAATTTGGTATTCTGCCTCCGTCGCAAAAGTTAGCTCGGGGGATTGAAAATGAGCGAAATCGGTCAACGGACACGCCTACCACCCATACAAAAAATATATTCCAAATGCAATGATAGGAGCATTATTTGCAAAAATAGAAGCAAAATACACATAAATACTAAGGATAGTAAGTACAAGCTTTGAAAAAAAACTAAGAGAATTCAGACTAGAGAGCGTGGCACCTCCCATATAAAGAAAAGTTCCAAAACTCGGGCAAGAGGGCGTAGCATCTCCCATATAAGCAAAAGTTTCAAAATGCTATACTGAAAGTGTTTTCTTAGATAATCCAACCAAATTTCACTCAAGTACTAAGAGCATTAATTGCAAACTCTGAGCAAAACGTAGGCGAATTATGACTAGAGGGCGTTGCACCTCCCATATAAGCGAAGGTTTGAAAATGCTATACTGAAAGATTTTTTTAAGAAACCCTAACCGAATTTTACTCCAACACTCAGAATAATAAATGCAAGCTCTACGCAAAATCTAGGTAAGCTCGGAGAAGGCGTGGCACTCCCCATATAAGCAATTTGTTCTTATACTCTCCTAGAAGTTATGGAAGAATAAAAAAATTTATTTTAATAAAAACTTGTATGTACAAGAATATTGCATAGTATTTATCAACTAAATGTTAAATAATATACTTGAAATGCAGTGTAGGGTATTAAGTTTTTGGCCAGAACAAAGATACCACCCTTACTAGTTTTGCTTTTGAATTTGTTTTTAATTAAAAAATTATTTATATTAAATTTTATTTCTGTTAAAGGAAAATTTATTAATTTTTGTATAGATATATTGTTGCGTGTGTGGTTCGGAAAAACAAAAAAACAAAATTTATGAAAATGGATCCAAATAATTTTAGCTGATCCTTGAAATGGTAGGTTAGTTTGTGTGTCCCTTTTGTCTACTTTCATAGGTAGTTTCTGTGGTTAGCACCATGAAAATAATAGGGTATGATAGATAGCCATCTCCATTGGGAGCACGAAAATAGTGGGGGATTTAAGCAGGACAATTCCTTTTTGGTGGGCAAAGTGCGGTGTAAATTTAATTTTTATTGGAATTTTGATGCAGCTTGTCGAACTTACCAAACGTGATTGCTTCTCTAGCTGCTATAAAATCTCCACTGCCGCATGAAGTGTGTCAGGATTCTAGTTGGCCATTTCCTTGGCTAGTAGAAGCTGTTCGTCACAAGCTGGCGCATAAGCCACTTTCATGTTAATGATGTGACCTCCATCGAACAAATAATCATCCATGTTTTCCAATTATTTAAAAAAAAAAAAAAAGAAAAAACACCAGAACATTGCAAATTAGCATGTGTTTATTATTTTTGGCACATTTAGAAACAAACGTCAGATGACAAAAGTGTTCCCAGGCATCGTTCAGCAACATTTTGTGAATTGAACAATTCCAGGGATGGTATTGAAAGCAAACTTTTAGGACAGATCAAAATGTTGCGAAACGGTTGTGAAACCAAGGGTTTAAAGGTATGAGTGCGTAGGAAATGTTGTCGGGTCCGAGTTTAAGTAGGTATGAAGGGTGGATGTATGCGTGTAATTTGGGTGATGCAATTAAGATCGTACGTAGTTGGGTAATGTTGGTGATCGGAAATTGTTTGTGTAGGTGGTATACATGTTTCGAACTGTTAATTTTTTTTGGAGTCTAAGATTTAGCGAGTTAGGCTTTGGCGAAGTCAGGCTAGTCAGAAAATGGTTATTAGCTGTGTGAAAGTCAAATTTAAAGGTTGTGTCAACGCATAACGCGTTTGTGAAATTTTGATAAAAAAGTTAAGTTTTTTTTTGTGCTGCAGAAAGTTTTTTTTAGTAAGGTTTTTTTTTGTAAAATAAAAACTGAAAATTTTAGTAATCCAGAGGAAATAATCTGGGACATCAGGACTAAAAGTTAAAGCAGAATTTAGGACGGAAACAAAATAAATTATGTGAGTCATTAACTGTGTTTTTGTGGGCTTTTATGAAGGCCAGTTTTTAAACTTTTCCTTTTTGGTAGCTAGTGTGGCTGGCGGAGTACATGACACAACAGGAAACGGTGAAAGGACAAAATAGAAGAAGGATCCTGGAAAAACCCGTAAAAGATAAGTGCCAGCCACAATTTTATTTATATATATATATTGCGCTTCCGCCATTGCATTTTTCAATTTTGGTGGGAAAGAATAGTAGCGTCATGCTGAACACAGCCATTTTGGAAAAAGAGAGAAAAAATTGAATCTTCTAAACGCCGCCATTTTGACAGCAAGTGGGAACAGCGATTCAAGATATTTTTTTTGAGAGAGAAGCGAAGTGTCATAGTGGTGAATTTGGCAGCAGCGGCAGACTATTTATTTTAAGGGGATTTTTGAGGGATATTTTTATGGGGTATTTTAAATGTATTTTTTCTAATTTCTTGTGTGCAGGAAATTCCTAATTTTTAAAAGCGGGATATTTTTGTGTTGAATATAAGGGTATATGGGGAGTTTGATTACCTAATTCTACCTTGTATAGAGCGCTCTTTATTAGGATAGGAATAGGGTTTCTATACATTAATTTTCTGATTAAATGATTTGGGAAAACATTGATATCCCGGGAAAATAGTAAAGAACTTGGGTTTTAGGAATTTTCTGAGATATTCATATATAAGTTTTTTTTACATATTTTTGTTTTTTTTAAATTTTTCGTAATTTCCACATTTTTACTATAGATAACTTAATTTGTAAGTAATTAGTTTTTCCCATTTTCGAGCCATCAAGTTGCATGTGAAGACTGGTGGTGCATGTGATGATACGTAGTGTTTAGTCTGTAAAGAAAATTTGTGGGTTAATAAATTTTAAGAAGTCGTTTATAACGTGAATATGAAATTTTGGTGAGCTTCCTTATTTGAACGGGTGGGCATGACCTTGTGGTCAACCAGGTGATTTTGGAATCGGATGGTATCAGCGATGATTCGGATGTGGGTGTTATCTTTACAAAGGATTTAGATAGCACAGGTTGGGTGGGTGCATAGAGATGCAACATCTATGTCTCTCTCTGGTGTGATGGAGTTTTTTTCAGGGGTTTGATGGGAATAAAGGGTGTTTTTATTTTGAGGTTTTGGGATTTAGTGGGTCTAATTTAGTTTTTTTAGTTTTCTTTTTTTTAGATTTCATTTCCGGTTTCCGCCGGAAGTGAGATCTTATTGTTGCTCCCTCGGGCCAACGCGGCGGGTTGAGGACTGCCCTGATTCGCGAGCTAGCCGGTGCGGGCCGCGTTGGTAACGCTGACATGGGGACACGTAACAATATGGCGCCCAAAAAAAATAAATATGGATTCGAATAACGACACCGAATATCCGAGGTTCGCCACAACATGGCGTCCAATCCAAATTTATGGAGAAAGGATATGAAAATCCAAAATATAAAAGAAAGTAAACTCAAATAGCCAAGATTGTTTCTTATCGGATTTTTTGTTAAGTTAATAGCTTAGACTAGCTGAAAGCGAAAGAACTAATTGTATTGCATGACAAAAGGGTCGATGACGTAACAATCGGGTTAAATTAATCAATTAGGAAAAACGGTTGATACCTTCCTGGTTGGCCTTTTTAAACGGTGTCCTAGCTGTGGGAACCATCTACGATACTAGATGCATCATACGAAGGGGCTTACCAGAAATGTTCAATACAAAAATTAAATAATAGAAGAAAATTAAATTAGGGTTATCTGAGAGTGGCTTGGCTTGAGCTTTAGATAACGAAAAGCCAATTGCATTCGAAGTAGGGGAAGAAGGCCATGGGCCCAAAATTACCATCGTCTCAGTTTTCATTGAACTTTCTTATTTAGAATGATAAAAGAACGGCGTATGATGGCTTAGTAATAGATAAGGTAGATCTGAATAGGCTTAGCACTAATTGCATCATATGCATGACACTGAGGGGATAAGGTAATGGTCGACCAGTCAAGAAAAAAAAAAATAGGAATAATAAATATAGAAGAGCAGTAGCCTTGAGATGGTTTTTGGTGTTTCAAGTTGTATTGCAAATAAGAAATATGTGACCTAGCAAGTTGTTATAGTAACTATGCTATGATGCACTTATATGACGACTAAAGTTGCCTAGGTCTAGTAGGGGAAAATAAATCCATCACATGAGGGACTCCAAAAGGAGTATGCAGAAATACCGAACATCGCTTAGTATATCATCCGAGACTGAAATAAGGTCGCCTGGTTAAACAGGGTAACCCACCCGGTTCAAAACGTCTTAAATAAAAAAAAAAATCAAAACAACGATAAGTTTAAAATTTAGAGAAAATTATCCAATGCCGAAAATTGCAGGAAAGAACTCACAAAAAAGAACATATATTCACGACGTCAACAGGTCTATGAGCACGGCAAGTCCCTTAAATAAAGTGCCACATAGAGGTAGCGCGAATTTAACAGCCAACACACGAAACCCGTTTTATATCGATTTATCGGATACCATAATAGTAGACAGAGAGCGGGAGACATACAATCGTCAAGTCACGCAAGGCGCGATTAGGAAAAAATCAAAGTTAAATTATAGACGAAAAATGACTCTAACACGACAAGAGGCGGCGAGACAGCAGAATAGCGATGGTAGAGATCAGGTTACAGATCAGGCGAATAATGCACTTATTAATGATTTAGTGGCAAAGGCCAATGAAGGGTTTAGAGTGCAGTTAGAAATGTCCTTGGACAAAAAAATTACAGAAACCATACAAGCTTCGCTTGGCCCATTACTTAGCGCATTGTCTCTGAATCAGCCAACCATTGGTAATCCCTCCACTATGGTACCGCCTCCGCCCAATGAATTAAGTGTCATTCAGGCTGATACTCGGCAGCGTGAAAGCCCTAATCCACAGCAAACTAGCAAAAACAATAGCAATACAGGCGCCAAAAGTATGAGCTTTGATCCGATACTTGAGGACACCGAAGGTGCACGAGCGCTGTGTTGGCAGGCACAAGATGTCGGAGCACAACAATATCCTGCTGGTCATAGGAGTGAGGACACGACTACCGGAAATCTGCAACAAAATCCACAACAATGCCAGAAACAAGTGCAACAACCAACATTGGAGCTACCACGACAACAGTACCAGCAACAAAGCCGTCAGCAAACATCGCAACAACCACCGCAACAGCCTTCACGTCAATCTCAACAACAGTTTCAGCAGCCAAGGTTATCAAATCAAACGTCACGGTCACTACAACAAATGCAACGACCATTTATGCAGCAGTTTATGGAACAGCAGTCGATAGTAAAGCAGCCAGTGGTACAGCAAACACCACAGCCACCACCGCAGCAGTTGCAACAACACGGTTACCAGCCTTTATGTTTGCAGCGCCCATCACCTCACCAATGGAATGAGCCCTATACCTTTCCGAATGCCCAAAATGCGACGTATCCGGGACACCAACCATCAGCTTGGAATAATGTGGCATCTCAACCAACATTCCAGAGACCACAGGAAAATTACGCAAATCCTTCACCACCAGCGTATTCTCGTTCAATGGCGATGATGAATTTAGATAAGTGGGGTGTCGTATTCAGCGGGAGCTCGGATAATATAGAAGTCGAAGACTTCATCTTTCGTGTAGAACATCTAGCACGACATTATGGATGTGCATCATCTCAATTGGTGCGTGATTTTCACCTATTAGTGAAAGGCGATGCTCTAGACTGGTACTGGCTGTTTGTGAGGAATAATAATTTACCAGATTGGCGAACTTTGCGCGATGCGTTGTGCCGCCAATATCAAAATTGTAGGTCTGAATTTGAAGTGATGCGCGACCTGGTGGAAAGAAAGCAGAGGCCAGATGAGACCATCGAAGTATTTTTAATGCGATGTATAGGCTGCGGTCGAGATTGCGGAGTCCTGTCAATGAACAAGATTTGATTAAAATAATCAAAAGAAATTTAAAAGATAGTCTATCCAAAATTGTATACCCAATAAAAGTGTACACCGTAGATCAGTTGAGGGATGAATGCATCGAAGCTGAAGGCCACTTTTTGCGTCGCGACGTTCGGGGTGCCACTCTACTACCACCTAGGTATCCACAACATAAAAGGTTTAACGCAAACGAAATAAGCGATTGCAGCGAAGTGCACATGCCACTATGGACTGAAGAACAGCAAGAGTGTGAAGTGGAAGAAATTTATCCAATGCATCAAAGGACACAACAGCAGCAGTTCCGTGCAAAACCAAAACAGCAAGATCCGCAACCCAGCCAACAACAGGATGTACAACAACAGCGTGTCAAAAGCGGTACATTGGTATGCTGGAATTGTCGCCAGGCAGGCCATGCGTTCATGGACTGCATGTCATTGCAGCGTTTAATTTTCTGTTTCAAGTGTGGCCGTCCCGATGTAATAACGCCTAAATGTCCCACATGTTCTCAGGGAAACTGCAATCGGAGCGCGATGACTGCGGGAGTGTCACGCTCCAGCCAGACGCCCGCAGAAAAGTAGAAGACACGTATCAGTTGGGCCACGACTTGGTTAATCCAAAGTTGGTCGAACCTATAAATAAAAACAATAAAATTAATATACTGAAAAGAACGATGGAATTTAATAAAAATCACATAAATTTCAAAAATCAGTCATTGCAAACTTTGGAGGATAGGTGGCAGCGCTATCAAGAAGCGAGGGAAAGGATTTTTAACAATGGGCCTATTAATGGTATGAGGGAGGTGTCAAAAAAGATAAAAAAAGCTAGATTAAATTTTACAAAAAGGAAGTATAGGAGGCAAGAAATCGCTGAAGCAGTCAGCTTTATGGAAAAAAGAGACCCAAGAGTTTTTACCGAAATTGATGTTCGGGGTATAAAAATAAAAGGGTTGCTAGACACTGGGGCGTCTGTAAGCATTTTAGGCCGTGGTTGCAAAGAGATATTAAAGGAGGCAAATATTGCGATAGATCGTTACTATGCGTCTGTTAAGACTGCATCTGGGAAAAGACACATGATTATGGGAAAAGTCGAGTTGCCCGTCTGTTACAAAAATAAAACAAAAATTATAAAATTTTATATTTGTCCAGATTTGGACCAACCTGCCTATTTAGGAATCGATTTTTGGCGCGAGTTTAATTTAGCTCCGGAAGTACTTGGTGTAGCGGAGATAAATATCGAGCAAATAAGAAAACATTTTGGAAACAATGAAGATATAAAAGTAGAAGAAAATTTGGAAAAACATGAGTTAACTAAAGAGCAGCAAGGTCGTTTGAATTCTGTGATAGAGCAATTTTATACATTTGAAAGTCAGGGACTAGGCAAAACTGATCTTGAAAAACATTCTATTCAATTAATCGAAGGGGCAGTTCCTGTCAAAGACCGGCATTATCCGATGTCACCTGCGGTACAACAGCTTGTTTATGCAGAGGTAGACAATATGCTGGAGCTCGGCGTAATTGAGGAGAGTGAAAGCCCGTGGAGTAATAGGGTGACCATCGTTCGGAAGCCTGATAAAAATCGTTTTTGCCTAGACGCACGCAAACTCAACGAACGAACAGTGAAGGACGCCTACCCTCTCCAAAATATTGAAGGAATCCTTAGCAGAATTGATCACACTTATTATATAAGTAGTGTTGATCTTAAATACGCGTTTTGGCAGGTGGCGCTAGATGATAAAAGTAAGCCCTATACAGCATTTACAGTGCCAGGGAGGCCACTGTACCAATTTGCGGTGATGCCCTTTGGGCTCTGCAATGCGGCTCAACGTCTTTGCCGTCTTATGGATAAGGTGATCCCACAAAGACTGAAATCAAACGTTTTTACCTATTTAGACGATCTACTAATAATTGCTGCAGATTTCGATACCCATCTCAAAATGTTGAGCGAAGTTGCCAACTGTTTAAAAATTGCCAATTTAACAATCGGCTTGAAAAAGTCTAAATTTTGCTTCAAGCAATTACGGTACTTAGGTTTCATTGTCGGAGGGGGAATGCTGAAAACAGATCCGGAAAAGGTCTCGGCTATCCAAAGGATAACCATCCCTAGGACAGTCCGAGAAGTACGGAGTTTCCTCGGCACTGCTGGATGGTACCGCAGATTCATTAAAAATTTCGCAGCGTTATCAGCTCCGTTGAGCGATATATTAAAAAAAAGCAATAAATTCACCATGACTTCGGAGGCCATCCAAGCATTTGACAGCCTCAAGCAAGCGCTTACTTCAGCTCCAGTCCTAAAACATCCCGACTTCTCTAAGAGATTTTATGTGCAATGCGATGCATCAGACATTGGTATAGGCGCGGTGCTTTTTCAAAAAGACCAAGACGGAAACGAAAACCCTATAGCATACTTTTCGCAGAAGTTGAATAGTTGTCAACGCAACTACAGCGTGACTGAAAAGGAATGCTTAGCGGCGGTATTGGCGGTTAAAAGATTCAGGCCCTATATTGAATTAATGCCCTTTACAGTAGTGACCGACCACGCGAGCCTTAAGTGGCTGATGACCTTAAAAGATTTAAGCGGCAGGTTGGCGAGATGGTCGTTGCAGTTACAGGCGTTTGATTTTCAGATCGAGCACCGCAAAGGATCTGAAAATATAGTCGCTGATATGTTGTCGCGTGCTGTTGAAGATTTATGCACAGAAAATGATGAGTGGTTGGATTTAGAAACAACCGAATTCGAGTCAAAGGAGTATTTGGACCTGATCAGAACAATTGGTGAAAATCAGGAAAAGTTACCGGATATACGCGTGGAGAATAATCTTGTTTTTAAAAAAATGAAATTTGACCGTGGTGTTATGGAAGAGTTAGAATGGAAGCTGTGGGTACCAGAAGGTTTAAGATCTACTTTGATTTCAAAAGCTCATGAGCCTGAGACCTCAGCACATGGTGGTGTAACGAAAACCCTGTATAGACTCAGACAGTTTTACTATTGGCCTAACATGGCAATACAAGTACGAAACTTTGTAAAAAATTGCGATTTATGTAAAGAAACTAAATCAACGTGTCAAGTGATGATGCCAGGGATAGGGAAAGAAGTGATTAGCGAGCGACCATTTCAAAAAATTTACATTGATTTTTTGGGGAAATACCCTAGGTCAAAATGTGGAAACTGTTACATTTTTATCGTGGTTGATCACTTCACCAAATTCACATTATTAAAAGCGCTACGCGAAGCCACGTCTGCTAATATAATTAAATTTTTGGTTAACGAAGTGTTTAACAAATTTGGAGTACCTGAAGTCATCCATTCGGATAATGGGAAACAATTTGTTGCAAAAGATTTTCAAAATATGATAGATGCGTACAAAATAATTCACATGAAGACAGCCCACTATGCACCCCAATCCAACGCAGCTGAACGCGTGAATCAGTCTGTGCTAAACGCCATACGAGCCTATATGCAGGAAGACCATCGCGACTGGGATCTGCACTTGTCAGAAATAGAATGTGCCCTCAGAAGTTCGGTACACTCAGCAACAGGCATAACCCCATTTTTTGCGTTATTCGGACACGAAATGTTCACTAGTGGTGCCGATTATAAATTGGCTAGAAAATTGAAGTCACTCAGCGAACATGGTATTAACGATTTGAATCGAACAGACAAAATAGCCATAATCCGTGAAAAAATCAAACAAAATTTACATGAGGCCTATGATAAAAGCGCGCGTCGATATAATAAGCGATCTAGAGAAGTTAACTTTATCCCAGGCCAGGAAGTATTCAAGCGCAGTTTTATTTTAAGCGATTTCAAGAAGAATATTAATTCGAAATTTTGTAAGAAATTTGTAAAATGCAGGATTGTCAAAGCCATAGGTAACAACATGTACGAGTTGGAGACTTTAAATGGAAAATCAATTGGGATATTCCATGCAAAAGATCTCAAACAATGAGCGATTTTGAATAGAGGGACCGTGGCAATAAAAAGAGAATTGGAAATAGCAAACTACACAAGTGCAATGGATTCGTGCAATAAATTATCTAGTTTTAATCATTTAATAAAAAAGTGCAATACTCACCATTTACTAGAATAAGGCCGCAATTCATTTTTATTTTGTGTAGTGCATAGTCCCGTGATCGTTCGTACATCTAAGACCACATACATATCGTGCAATATCTCTGAAGTACCTGAAGGAGTCGAAATTTCTTAACAAAGTACCTGAATTTTAAATTAGTTGTTATGTATACTTCCCGTAAGAACACCATTTATGGTTCCGATGTACAAAAGATATAAACCTATGCAAAAAGTTGTTGTGTCATCTCGTTATTATACAGCGGAGATCCAAAACAAAATATCCGGAAGATGGAGCGTCTAATAAAGTAAAGAAAAAAATGTTATAAGCTGCTGTAGGAAGAGCAAATAAGGCAAAGAGCCCGGCTAGCACTGTCAGAGAGCATGAACCGCTTAATCTCAGGGCGTGGGCGGAAGCCTTCGTTGGGCACCGAAGAAAATCACCGATAAAATGTCAAATCCTGAACCACTAAGTTTTTCTTGAAATTGTTCATAGTTTTTTTTTACCACTATCAGTGTTTCTCTGGATATAGGTTTAAAATTATTGAATACACCGGCACACTACGTGTACTGCAGATGACCCTATGGAACATCCTGGTATACGTAGAGTTTTGTTGCGTGTGTGGTTCGGAAAAACAAAAAAACAAAATTTATGAAAATGGATCCAAATAATTTTAGCTGATCCTTGAAATGGTAGGTTAGTTTGTGTGTCCCTTTTGTCTACTTTCATAGGTAGTTTCTGTGGTTAGCACCATGAAAATAATAGGGTATGATAGATAGCCATCTCCATTGGGAGCACGAAAATAGTGGGGGATTTAAGCAGGACAATTCCTTTTTGGTGGGCAAAGTGCGGTGTAAATTTAATTTTTATTGGAATTTTGATGCAGCTTGTCGAACTTACCAAACGTGATTGCTTCTCTAGCTGCTATAAAATCTCCACTGCCGCATGAAGTGTGTCAGGATTCTAGTTGGCCATTTCCTTGGCTAGTAGAAGCTGTTCGTCACAAGCTGGCGCATAAGCCACTTTCATGTTAATGATGTGACCTCCATCGAACAAATAATCATCCATGTTTTCCAATTATTTAAAAAAAAAAAAAAAGAAAAAACACCAGAACATTTCAAATTAGCATGTGTTTATTATTTTTGGCACATTGAGAAACAAACGTCAGATGACAAAAGTGTTCCCAGGCATCGTTCAGCAACATTTTGTGAATTGAACAATTCCAGGGATGGTATTGAAAGCAAACTTTTAGGACAGATCAAAATGTTGCGAAACGGTTGTGAAACCAAGGGTTTAAAGGTATGAGTGCGTAGGAAATGTTGTCGGGTCCGAGTTTAAGTAGGTATGAAGGGTGGATGTATGCGTGTAATTTGGGTGATGCAATTAAGATCGTACGTAGTTGGGTAATGTTGGTGATCGGAAATTGTTTGTGTAGGTGGTATACATGTTTCGAACTGTTAATTTTTTTTGGAGTCTAAGATTTAGCGAGTTAGGCTATGGCGAAGTCAGGCTAGTCAGAAAATGGTTATTAGCTGTGTGAAAGTCAAATTTAAAGGTTGTGTCAACGCATAACGCGTTTGTGAAATTTTGATAAAAAAGTTAAGTTTTTTTTTGTGCTGCAGAAAGTTTTTTTTAGTAAGGTTTTTTTTTGTAAAATAAAAACTGAAAATTTTAGTAATCCAGAGGAAATAATCTGGGACATCAGGACTAAAAGTTAAAGCAGAATTTAGGACGGAAACAAAATAAATTATGTGAGTCATTAACTGTGTTTTTGTGGGCTTTTATGAAGGCCAGTTTTTAAACTTTTCCTTTTTGGTAGCTAGTGTGGCTGGCGGAGTACATGACACAACAGGAAACGGTGAAAGGACAAAATAGAAGAAGGATCCTGGAAAAACCCGTAAAAGATAAGTGCCAGCCACAATTTTATTTATATATATATATTGCGCTTCCGCCATTGCATTTTTCAATTTTGGTGGGAAAGAATAGTAGCGTCATGCTGAACACAGCCATTTTGGAAAAAGAGAGAAAAAATTGAATCTTCTAAACGCCGCCATTTTGACAGCAAGTGGGAAAAGCGATTCAAGATATTTTTTTTGAGAGAGAAGCGAAGTGTCATAGTGGTGAATTTGGCAGCAGCGGCAGACTATTTATTTTAAGGGGATTTTTGAGGGATATTTTTATGGGGTATTTTAAATGTATTTTTTCTAATTTCTTGTGTGCAGGAAATTCCTAATTTTTAAAAGCGGGATATTTTTGTGTTGAATATAAGGGTATATGGGGAGTTTGATTACCTAATTCTACCTTGTATAGAGCGCTCTTTATTAGGATAGGAATAGGGTTTCTATACATTAATTTTCTGATTAAATGATTTGGGAAAACATTGATATCCCGGGAAAATAGTAAAGAACTTGGGTTTTAGGAATTTTCTGAGATATTCATATATAAGTTTTTTTTACATATTTTTGTTTTTTTTAAATTTTTCGTAATTTCCACATTTTTACTATAGATAACTTAATTTGTAAGTAATTAGTTTTTCCCATTTTCGAGCCATCAAGTTGCATGTGAAGACTGGTGGTGCATGTGATGATACGTAGTGTTTAGTCTGTAAAGAAAATTTGTGGGTTAATAAATTTTAAGAAGTCGTTTATAACGTGAATATGAAATTTTGGTGAGCTTCCTTATTTGAACGGGTGGGCATGACCTTGTGGTCAACCAGGTGATTTTGGAATCGGATGGTATCAGCGATGATTCGGATGTGGGTGTTATCTTTACAAAGGATTTAGATAGCACAGGTTGGGTGGGTGCATAGAGATGCAACATCTATGTCTCTCTCTGGTGTGATGGAGTTTTTTTTCAGGGGTTTGATGGGAATAAAGGGTGTTTTTATTTTGAGGTTTTGGGATTTAGTGGGTCTAATTTAGTTTTTTTAGTTTTCTTTTTTTTAGATTTCATTTCCGGTTTCCGCCGGAAGTGAGATCTTATTGTTGCTCCCTCGGGCCAACGCGGCGGGTTGAGGACTGCCCTGATTCGCGAGCTAGCCGGTGCGGGCCGCGTTGGTAACGCTGACATGGGGACACGTAACAATATATCACTTATTTTGCAAACGTTGCAACTCTAATAAAATTAATTATATTTTTATTTTTTACCTATTTACTATGGGTCGTATTAATTAAACTTCGCTCAATCAATTGAGGAAAATTTTTGTAAATTTTTGAAAAGTTTCAAGTTTTAACAAATTTTTCATATGATATCATATCTGAGTAATACATTAGTGAATAAATTAAATTTAACTGTCATAAAAATGTTATGATATGAAATTAAATGAAATTGAAATTTTTAATTTATGATTTTAGAGTCAACTAGGCACTGCTTGAAATTTCCATGAATAGCAAAAAATGCTGAAATACAATTTTAACAGCAGATGATGAAATTGACAGGTCGTCACTGAGTTGCGTTTGTTTCTCAACGTTTTCGAAAATTTTGTTTGTACGGGAGATGCCACGCCCTCTTGTCTGAGTTCACCCAGTTTTTACTCAGAGCTTGCCCTTACAATTTTTAGTATCCTAGTGAAATTTAGTTTGACTATCTCATATAGCATTTTAAAGTTTTTGCTAATATGGGAAGTGCCGCGCCGTCTTGTCCGATTTCGTCTAGCTTTTACTCAGAGCGTACATTTATAGTCCTTAGCGTTTGGGTGCGATTTGGTTGGATTATCTCAAATAACGCATTCAGTACAGCATTTTGAAAGTTTTGCTTGTATGGCAAGTGCCACGCCCTCTTCTCCGAATTCGCTTAGTTTTTCCCAGCTTATCTTACCGTCTCCAGTATTTATATGAATTTTGTTTGCGTTATCGCAAATAATGCTCTAATATTGCGTTTTAAACGCATTCTTTGTATGGGCGGTAGGCGTGTTCGCTAACCGATTACGCTCATTTTCAATCTCTCGAGCTAACTTTGATGACGGAGGCAGAGGAGACGCTTATCAAGAATATATATACTTTTCTATATCTGCCACGCCTCCTTCTCTACGTTACAAACGGAAGGACAAAGTGAAAATACCCTAGGTGTAGGTTTTAAAAAAAGCTGAACCCTGCAAGCTAAGGAATGACCATATTTCCTACAGGAAATATGAAGTTTTTGCTTGACAGCTTTTATATTATATACAATTTTGACAAGTGAGTATATTTTTACAAATTAATTTTCTATCAAAATTTTCGTGCTTTTTTTTTATAAATTTGCAACAAGTTTTTTACGATAGTTAGAGTAAAAACCCAGTTGCAAAAATAAACATGATAGAAGCATGAATCATGCCTCTTTGGGGTGCTTGGCATGCATGCCGTCCTAAATGCTCGTTCGTTTCTTTTTTGTACAGGCATGTCATAGGAAATCATGCATGCTCAAAAAATGATCTGGAATGCTACAATCATGTTTTCTATTCATGATTTGCTCATGCTTTAGAACGAATAAATCATATTTTCTATTCTATACTATCCATGATTCTGTCATGCTTTCGAACAATTGTTTCATGACAACCCTTCTACACATGATTCACTGTTGCTCAAAGGCAACTTCTTCATGTTTTCGTTTCCATACATGATTCATTCATGCTTTTGAACGATTGTTTCATGGAAACCCTATTTTACGTTTAAAAAACTAGGTAAAAATTGTCGTTATAAATATTTTTATTAATAGTTATTATTGACATTGTTTCGTTATTATAAAAAATGATGTCAGCACCGCCAGAATCTTCTCAACAAGAACCATGAAACTCTTTACGCTCGGAGCAAATGTGATGTATTGGTGATAAGTATATGTATTTGCACGTTTAAAAATATCTTGATATACTGAGAAATCTTTATGTGGCACTACAGCACACTTTAGGACATCAGAGTATAGCCTGTGAAATAAATACAATAAATAATATTGCGGTATTTAAAAAAATGGCTTGAGAATAATAATTATGATAAATGGCCTGAGTCCATTCGAGAGCAAAAGTAATGTCATAATGTGAATTGGCTGCCACTTTGTTAGAAAAGATACTTTCACGGAAAGTTTACCTCATGATGTAAAATTGAAGGTAATATGTTAAAATTTGATATCCAAAAAACAGATTATAATGGCACATAATATATATGCCATTACTTTTGCACTTCAATGGACTTGGGCCACTTTCAAAATAACTATCTCAAATATCACAAGAGAATTAACAATATATTTATTCCAAAAAAGTTCAAATTTTACCATTTTCCATATGACCGTAACCCGAAGCAAAATATTCGCTGGACAATTATTGTAGTTCTTAATTATTTTGATATTGCTTTTGCTCTAATATGCTCTAAAAATAAATTTATTAACATTATTTTACATTCTCCGAAAATTACCAGACTAATATAGAAGTTTACCTTTGAAATCCACTCTACGATTGAGATGTATCAGCGCTATATCATTTATTATCTTTTGATTCTCCAGATGATATATGCAATGCTTACATATTCTATTGGAGGCGCACAACGCACTCTCTCACCGATTCTCTGATAATCCATTTCACTAATGATATTATGGATAATGTGGTGCAAATTGCTTTTAGCGTCTGATCGATTTTTTTTTTATTTTTTGTGACACAAAAAATGTTGACTTCATTTCACTTCATATAAAAACTCAAGTTAAACATGATTCAGGAGTACAAAAGAATATCAAAAGGAGTTTTATATTATTTGATTTCCCTCCAAGAAAAATTTACGGTTCGTAAATTGCGTACCCAAAGCGAATCGCTTACGAACTGTAATTTCACTAACACATGCATACATTATGTACATGTAAACGATGTTTTTTTTGTCAGTTTTAAATTTTCAAAAAAATTAAAAAATCAAAAGGAAAATTGTCAAACAAAAACGGAAATTTTTAATAAGACCAGCACACAAGTCATAATTATGACTTAAGGAATAGAAACACACAGCCACATAATATGGTATTGATCAGAATACTCTTTCCGGATTCGCTCAAAGTCTTGAACTTGCAACTGGAAATGGTAAAGCTGATTCTGCAAGTTGGTATGGTGTTGATGCACGCAAGGATACCGTCGGCCATGTTGCTGTTGGTGGCTTAGGTTGCTCTCTGATCAATCAAAAGGAAGTTTTAGCTCTTGCCGTTTTGCAACAAGCTGTTGGCTCAAGTGCTGCTACCAAGCGTGGAAACAACAACGGAAGCATTGGTAAGGCTGTGGCATCTGCAGCATGCTGCTGATGGTTCGGTAAACTTTGCTACACTTAATGCTAGTTACGCTGATACTTGTATCTTTGATTTTATTGTGTCTGCGATGCAAAAAGCATTTTGTAAGCTTGTCTATGACCATGTTATGAACATTATCAAACTGATAACCATGTCAATTAACTAAATTTTTTTTTTTTGTCAATAAATAATATAAATTATTAAAAGCTAAAAATGGAATCTTATTTTAACCACACATTTTAAATGTATTCAATCAGTTCGTATGCGATACCATTTTAACGTATCAAAAACGAACCGCTTTGATGTTACGAAAACGTTGTAACTATTTTGCGAGCTAAAAATGTAGTACCAATACATAGAAATTACTACGTTTTTTATTCTACTGTTCTTATTCTAACATTTACGTTTGCGGTTCGCATTCGAATCGCCAAAGCGGTACGTTTACGAAGTCTTGTATGAATAATAGACTTCGCCGGCGTTACGCTTTCGGGACGTTTTTCTTAGAGGGTTTCTATCGTATTTTCCAAAATGTGATTTTAAGATGAAAATTGTTTTCAAAATCAGGTTTAAATAATTTGAATAAATTTGAGACTTTTTTTCCTCAAATCTTCCGTATTGCTACGAAATGTATGCATGATTCATGAATGCTGCAAAGCATGCATGCTGGCTTTTGCAACTGGGAATGACCAGAAATTCAATGTTACAAAATTAACACGTCAGAAAATTCTTGCAGCGTATCAAAGGAATTTTGGTTGTTGGAGGGATTTCTAGATTTACAAAACAATAAATGCAAACAAGAAAGGTTTCGTTTGGCGTCGTACTTGAAAACAAAGATAATCAAAAGATATGAAAGTAGCTCTGCCGACGTCCTCTGCCCACACGGATTGTCTGTCAGAGAATATGTGAGGCACGTTCAAAACTATGTTGCCATATGTTATAACGCAAAATTTCAGGAATTTTTGTTTAAGTTTAGGGTATTCTTAGGCGATTAAGAGAATTGTATGGGATGCACTTGGGAATTTAATGGATATTAAAAAATATAATTTTCTGTTATTTTAATGAAAATAAATATAAATTGTTAAAAATTGCTTCAAAACTCAATTAAAACATACTAAAAACACTGTGCGTCACGATTTTTTTTAATTTGAATAATATCAGGTTTTTTAAATTTTTTTCTCAATCTGTTGTTACCAAAATAGTAAAATGATATGGATGCCCTACTCGTCAAGAGCTTAAAATACTAACTTAGAAGTGGAGAAAACAAGGTTTTCATTGTTTTTAAGTTATAAATCAAGCCAAGGAATTTTTATTCATAAAACTTTAAGGGAATTTTTTTAGAGATTCCTTTTTTACGCTTGATATTTGATAGATAATTGTGTTTTATTTAGAATATGTTTTTACAAAGAAACATTTTTTTGGGTAATGAAATACATAAACTGACATTTCAAGTAAAAGGATTGTGATTGCTCAAACATAGCAAATAAAGCAATAACAAGTATATATAAAACAACATAAATCTGTGTATAAATTTGTGGCATTTTGATAAAACAACCTAACTCGAAATTAGTAACTTTTCAGGAGAACTAAAAAATTGTTTTACTGCTTTTCAATAATGTGGCACAGTTTCGTTGATCCAGCGATTAATCTACCCTTTCAATACATTTTTCCTTATCTTGAACTGTCACCTGTCAATTCATTTTCTCCTATGGTTAGCAAAACATCACCGCACTAATGGCGCTAAGTTCAAATCTTGCGTGTATTATGGGACAGCCTGGATCTCTGGAACTAGAAACCATAGAGATACGGTGATCACACTAAAAGAAGCGTATTTAAATTTTATGTTTATGACTTAAGTCCTAGAAAATTGTCTTATCTCGAATTGTTTTGCCAAAAGTCCACATAAATAAAAATAGTATTCTTCTCATTTTCTTAACTTTTTCGGTTAAAACATCTTGAAATAATAGCTCTGTTCCAGAAGTTTTTTAGTTAAATTTTTGGTTAAATCTTTAGTTAAATAATTTGGGAGAGTAATAGAAAAATTGCTCTCAGAAAGAGATTTGACTACAAAATTTACTGGAACAAGATTAAGTCAAAAATTTGGTTAAAGTTTTTACTGTCAAAAACAAAAACAAAAATAAATAAACACAAAAATATCGAAATAATTTTGTTTTAAAAATAAATTTTTTTTTGGCAAATGACTGCGAAACGAATTCATTTTATCAATCAAATTTTATTTATTCATCACAAAAATACAATCCAAAATAAAATGTCCATTGTCAGTAAAACACAACTCAATTTTGCAACTGCCATACGCAACTGTAAATTGCCACCAAACCTTTGACCACTACGAACACACAGTGGGACATAAGCCATTAGGAAAACCTCAATTGGTAGCCCTTTTTTCCACTATTTTCTCTTTGGTTAGAACCATTGCAATCGACTCCGCCGACAACGTCCATTGCTACATCTAAAACAAGATTACGATCTAAGACGTCTTTCCAATGGTAGCTAGCTTGTTGGTGTTCACACTTCTTGCGGCGATTGGTAGTTCTTGGACAAACATAGTACTTACAGCACATCGTTTTTTTGCAATTGTTTTTTTTTTTTTTCAAAAAACGCAAAGATGACCACCATGCAGATGAAGCACCAACTCCAAGGCAATTCCTTCTGAATGTTATAATCCGAAAGGGTGCGTCCATCATCCAATTGGAAGGTTTCACCTCAAGGTGATGGTCTTGCCCGTGATGGTTTTAACGAAAATCTGCATTTTGGAAAGATGCGGCTTAAATTTCGTTTTTATTCGCTTTTTTTATTTAGTTATTTTTTGGCGTTTAATTTATTTTGAATTTTTTTTTATTTTACCCGCACACACCGCGTACTGTAAACTTTTTGTCAATTGTGACTTTATTGAATTTTACCTAAAGAATTTCTTTAGGTAAAATTTGTTTACTTTTGTTCGGAGGGGAAATGATCAGCCATGTTTTTTTTCGCTCTCATTTGACTAAATTTTGTATACGGGAACAAGATTAAGTCAACTTAAGGTAACAAAAGTTCACTTTTGTTTCGTTCTGGAACGGAGCTATTAAAGTTACAAAAAATTTTTTCGGCGAACTCGGTTGCAGCATCAAAAAATACGTCAAAACTGTCTTGTCTTATTTTTTTTTATTTTGTTTTTTAATTTTTTGTAATTTAATTTATTTTATTTTTTTATATCGGTTTTTTTCATATTGTGACTTGTGCGACAATTGTCACCAGAAGATTCATTATCAAAAGGTACAATTTAATAGGAAACTGTGGCTTTGATAAATGTTCCAAACACGTTTTTATATACGTTTTTTTTTATATACATTTCAATTTATTCGCAAATTATCAAGAAAATAGAGTTCATATTTAACTATCTGAATTTCTTTCGTTTTTGCTCTCTAAGAAACAAAAACCGATTCCAATTTTTGAAATAAAAAAGTTAATTAGTTTTATAATTTTACTTATTGGGGGAATTTTGGATGCAATTGCCGGCACATATTTGTTTATTTTCTTTTCATAATGGCCTTAGTGGCAACATTTTACATCGAGGTGAAATTGAAAAAATATGCAAAAATATGAAAATTTCAAATGGCAATTGCAATGCATTTTGGGCCTTGCAAGTCTATGTTGATACACAATTGTTTTAAATAATTGATAACTTATGGTTTGCAATGTATATTAGTCATATTTTCATTCGTTTTATGGAAAAAAATTTTCAGGAAGAAGAAGAAGAAAAGTTAGAAAAAAGGGGGTTGGCGTACGGAGGGGAAAGAATTATGGTACATTGGTGAGGGAGGGGATCGGGAAGGGAAAGAGTTATGGTACATTGGTCGTAGCGGGTAGGTCGGGTGTAATTGAAGGGAAAAAAACAACCCTGCACGAGGTGAGCTTTTTTTGACTTTTGGTGAGTTGTTCATTGTCATCTAATGACATTTCTGAAACAAAAGTTAAAGTTGGAACAATTTTATTGTTCTTCAATTAAAATATAAGCTTGTGGTTGGAAAATAAGTGTTGTGCGAGTGAAAATTCTCCTGAGTTGGCATGCTAGGCCTCAGGCGCGTCGTTGTTTGGATTACGTTGCTGGTGTAGGAGTATCGACGTGTCTTTTTATCGGCGAGACCTTTCACTTAGCTGGACGGAAAAATGTTCAGCTATTGGTGGGTCTCAGTCGGAATGTGCTGCACGTTTTGTCCAAAAAACTTAACCACAGCAAACTTAAAAGTTTCCCATTAGCTAAAACACCAGCTGGAACGCAGTGAAAAATAACTCACACATTTATGCCGCTAGAGAAATCACAAGAAAGCCATGCTGTTGGCATGCTGTAAATGAACATCATCTTACTGAGCCATTAGCGCTACCTGAAGACATGCGTTACAAATTGAAAAAAAATAAAAGGTGCCCTCTAAGAAAAGCGGTACGAAAGCATAACGCCAGCGAAGTTTATAAGTCATACAAGACTTCGTAAACGTACCGCTTTGGCGATACGATTGCAAACCGAAAACGTAAATGTTAGAATAAGAACAGTAGAATTAAAAACGTAGTAATTTCTATGTATTGGTACTACGTCTGAAGCTCGCAAAATAGTAACGTTTACGTAGCGTTAAAGTGGTTCGTTTATGCATCGCTAAATTTGAACCCCTTACGAACTGATTTAAATAAAAGATTGCATTTTAATATCATACAAATTTATATTAAATGTTTATCATATTTAACTATTTAATTTATGTATATTACACTCAATTCACTAACATCGAATTTTTCAATATCCATTTCCATTATACATTTTTGAATTTCACAAAACTTTGTTCGCTTTCTCTCTTAATCCCTACTGGAAATGCAAAATACTGACACTGCTACTCTCAAGCAGTTGTGAACGATAGCTGGTTTTCAGCGAACATGCGGACCATAAGCTGATTTCTTTATATGCTCATTCGACGGCATCAGAACCGAGTGAGTCAGCAGGATTGGTCTCATCCAATATCTTACATCCAGTCTTCACATTTAAGCCCTTCCATATCATTTTAACTACTCGGCCAGAACGCATGTAAGTGGTCGAACCGGGAAAGAAAGGACGAGCGTAGTGCATCTCAAGAAATTCCTTTGATGCCCAGGATGAATTCCATAGCCACCAGCTTGAAGGCCTTGTCCTCGATGCGTTGGATAATCTTACCAACAAGTTCACGCCATACGATGAAATGACGCTCCTAGTTTGCTGCCATTGCTTACGAAAACTTTGTGATGAATGAAATAATAAAATATCTTTTTTTTTTTTTGGTTTTAAAATTAAATGGCAGAGAATTATCTCATATTGCCAGGGTATTCCACATTTATGAGTTTAATCAAAAATACTTTTCATAACCTTAAAAAAGGCAAATGAAAAGGCTCTGACGCTAAGACACACGCGAACGAGTACACCCGAAACACGTCTGTACTCGGCTACGGACAAAACGAAAGAGGATAAAATATCTTAATTCCAGAAATATTTAATAAAAAACTGAAAACAGAAAATTTTTGACAAATAAAAAAATAAATATTGTTTGTTTACACATTCAATATATGCATGTGTTAGTAAAAACGGAGTTCGTAAGCGATTCGCTTTGGGTACGCAATTTACGAACCGTAAATTTTCTTGGAGGGTAATGCAGAACGCAATATTGTCTATTTAACAAATCGTCCAGAGTACCTGTCAAATGGTGCAAAAATGTTAACTACTTTACAAGATGCAAAGCCGCCATATTTCTAGGCACAATTGTTAACAATGATGATTTCTTTTTATAAAAATTGTTCAACAACTTAAAAAGCGGCCTGCACAAATCACATGTAACTGGCTATATGGCTAATGAATTAAATACGTCCTATGAGGGTCAAACAATGAACTTTCGCAACTTAACAATTTCATTTCGCGTTGTTATTATTTGTTGAGCTATTAAACTACAACTTGTTTTACTTTGAGTGTGCAAATTCACTTATTACTATAGCAATGCTTATAATAATGCATATAATAAAATTACGCTTTAATTATGACTTCTTTTCTTCAGCTTATTGCAAAAGTGATATGAATTCGATATGAATTCAATAACAGGACTTTCGTATATCGTACGAAATTCGTATCTACGATGGATTCAGTGATAACCTGAATAAGTGGCAGAAGCGAAAGTAAAACATATTTTTACGCAATTATCATTTCGCTAAAGAAGTATATACTGGCCTGTTGCTTGATCCGTGTCGTTTTAATTAATTTGCATTTAGGAAGCTTTTCGATAAAGCGAACGATAAAAAGTGTTAGAATCTCTTTTGTGAAAAATTGCAGGTTCTAGAAATAATATTGAATTGTGCATACGATGCGTACCGTTTGGAAATTTTTCGATTAAACCTATTTTTTTGACTGTTTGCGGTATTTTCAGAATATTTCCCAAATATTTCAAATGTTGTTTTTAGAACCTGTAATTCTCCGCAGAAGAGATTCTGGCACTTTTTATCGTTCGACTCACTGTGTGCTTTTTGACGAAAAAAGAGTCGAACGACTAAATGAAAAGCAATAAAAATCACATGGATTTCGGAACCAGCCTGACAATTTCATTCTATGCGTTTTATTATTGTGTTATGAAAACGCAAATTCTAAAGTTAATTAAAGTTAAAAAGCTGGACTTAATAAAGCACATTTCATTATATCTCAGTGCGTACACGACTGTTATGATTTAAAAAAAAAAAAAACACAAATTTAGATCTTTTATATCAAATGTACAAATCGTCCCTTAGCTTCCAACACCACTCAAGTCGGCAATTGACGATTTTGATCTTTTAATGTATTTGATAGAGCTGCTCATTGCGCGTTTTACCATTCGTCACATTATGTAGATTTCAGTCACTCAGAAGCCTTAATTCAAAAAGTAGTAACAGCTCGCAAGTTGGTTGCCCTCTGAATACCGACTCCTGTAAAGTTGCTAAAAATGACTTAGGCGCTGTTGGAAGCTAAGGGACAGTATGTAGTTGCATTCTCTATTTAATTCAAGAGTTTTATGTTATATTTTCTTTTATTGATAGTAATAATATTAGATATTCTTCTATATATAACAGAAATATCTATTTCTATGTGGCGTTTTCCAATTTAAAAAATTTTTGGACTTTAACAAACAAAGCTATACATGTATATTAAACTGTTTTACAATGCAGATTAAAATAGTTTCATTTAAATACATTTGCTTTTCTAAACAAATCAACAAGTATCCCAATTATATAATAGCATTTTGTAAATTGCTTTTATCATGCCATTATTTAAACATTAATAACATGTAGTTAGTTACTCGTAGTTGACATGAGCATGTTTTTCAATCGTTCTACAATAAGAGAATCTGTTGCTTACTATGAACAATAAGAATGACCATCTGATCCTACATTCAAAATCATATTAGTTTTTAAGATAGTGTTCTTAAGTTTTAAAATATTACTGGACCAAATGAGCTGCGGGCCACTTTTGATGAACATTGATTCCGTTAAAAAACAATTCCACTACTAACAGCTGGCGCTACAGTTCCTTTTGTAAATTGTTGGCTGCTTTTGTTCAGTCTCTTCATCATCGAAGGCTCACTTGCTGCAGCTAATTTTTGGAATGTTTTAGTCGCGTTATAGGTTTTGCTTGTTGTTTACTAATGTTTTTCAATTTCGGCTCTCACTTTAGCAATATCTTTTTAACTAAAACCATTGCTAATTGATTGCTTACGGCTAGCTATTTCTATAGAATACAGAATTCGAAGTAAAACTTGGAAAATATTAAAATAATAAATTTATATCTGCGCTCAGGTGGCAAACACTGGTATCGATAATTTTATGTGAAAAATAGTTATGTAGGGTATTATTCTTGGTAAGATCTAGAATCTGGCAAAACCCGATTTGGTCAAGGCTTCAAGAAAAACATCTTGAACGGGACGGGTATTGCAATATTTTTATAGAATATTAAACTTTAAATTTTGAAAATTATAAAAACAAGCGATACCAACTTTTGCCATTTGAGCACAAATATATATGCATGTTTACTTACAATTTCAAGCATCTTTGTCTTTTGAGAGAAGACGATATTTTTAGATTTAATCGCAGCTTACACATGGACACAAATCAGATCAACATTGGTAAACAAATATCTGCAGGACTTAATAAAAATTGTATGTATAAAAGCCAGCAGTAGTAAATGTAACATTTTGAGAGAAAAAAAATAAAATGCTTTTCTGCCTTACATAAACATTAGTTCTATCACTTCTTGATTGCAATATTATTTATTTTCAAATAATTTCGAGATATTGCCTGAAATGCAGCAAAAATATGTAAAATTATTATTGAAATTCCCTAATTTGGACCAAAATACCCTAAGTGGTAAGTCCACAATTTTGTAAGTCACCACACCAAGGTGAACTTACGAAGTTACCAATACAACCAAATACTTTTCTAACACCAATGGAAAATTCTGCTCACCCTTTCATATCTTTTGATTATCTTTGCTTGAAAACTACGTTACAACAGAATATATTCGTCAGCAACAAATTAGACACGGCAGTTAAATTAGATTTGACTACGTCAGCAAACGAACGAACATTTTATTATTGCGATTCTGAATTGGAATTTTTTCTACAAAGTTTGCCGCCCACACCACAACACAGATCACCATTTGATTTTGCCAGGTGAGAGCTAAAAAAAGTATTTGAGTTTATAGCAATTACCCGGTGGCGTTTTTGAGCGACATCATCCATTATGATATTGTCATCGATGAATCATCAATAAAATAACACGAACATAGGGCTCTCCAAATGAAATTTTCCGAAATGGTTTTTTCATCGATGACTCATAGTGGGGATGTCAGGAGGTTAGTACTCTCTGTCGGACAATGTCATTTAAATGTCTCTGAACTTCTGAAATGTTCCAAATCGGTGAAATTGTCTGTTAAAAGTCGATAACAAGTGTATGGCTGCATGACATTTTCTGTTACATGTTGCCATCAACGAGTAAAAGTCACGCATACAGACGATTGTTATTTTTGTTGTCAGTTTGTCAAGCGAATTGAAATAAATAAATACAAAATTTCGTGTCTTCCTATAAAATGTGATTAATTTTAATCAAAAAAATATATTTTATAACTGTTAATTTAATAATAAATACGACCCAGACTAACCATTTTGAGGTGAGTTCATATGTCCTTAAGAAAAAAGTATAGTTATTATAATGTCTGAATTTTATCTTTTCAATAGATTTCTATCGTTGAATCATAAAGAATATCACAGAGAATTCTGCTATTGGATGGATAAGTGTGAAAATTGCCGCACATCACTTTGCAAACATAAGAAATGCATTATCAAATAGAATAGCTGCTGGCTGACCTACGCCATAGTATCAAATATGATTTTTTTTAAGTGAGATATGAACTTTAAGTCAAATCTTGATAGGTGGTGCTTTCGTTAGATATCGGGTGGTAAAAGTCGAGAAAATTAGTTTTTTGCCAATATCTTGCAAAGGGTTATTCCTAAAAAAAAAAGTTTGATCCGACCGACCTTCATAATATTTTTATAGGAAATTTTCTGAGCTATAAAATATAAACCAAAATTTGCTTGTATAAGCGACATTTAGCGATATATTTGCATAAAACAAATTTTCACAACCTTTAGAACCTAATATTTTACCAAGGCATAATTTGACTAGAACACAAGATTATACCTTCTATTGGAATAACACCCACCAAAAAGTTCAGCTTTGATACTATGACATATTTAATAGTACATACTTAGTTATTCTCATTTATTTATAAGTATTTTTATTTAGGGCCAAAGGCCTGAGTTGCTAGTTTCATGTTTTAAAAGATTGTTTATTTAATTAATGTAAATTAAAATTTATTAATTAAAAAATCTAATTAAAACAAATGCAAAACCAAAAAAAAGCAATTTTTTCTAGATCCATGCTGACTTGTTTGTGACAAAATCATTAATGAAAACACGATGACATTTTCCTCTACAACTCCCTCGGAAGTATATGCATAAGTGACTTATTCATGAGGGAATCATACTGACATTGTCTGCTACAAGTCGCTAGCACACTGACGACTCAGTGACATTATCAGCATAAGTCATCAGTGATTTTTTGGACATTTGTTCTAAAAGTTCATGCATGAAGTCAAACAAATGTCTCCGTTTGTCATGTATGATCTAATTTTGTCTCTATTCGTCATCGGTGAATCGTCGTGCCGTTCGCCACCAGGTAGTTTCTACGAACGAACACAGATTATTGGCTGTATATATCTTCTTCTTCTTCTTCGAATATGCTACTCATTACGAGTAACATAGGTCCCTAATTACGAGAGCTGCCGTAAACACTAGGTTTTTATCACAGCTCTCAGCGTACGTCTTTACAGACTTATAAAATTATTATATAGCGATATTTTCAGTCTGACTGAAATTAAATTTTCCTTTTAACCTAAATTTAGGTTATGTACGATACACGCGCCTTTAAAAAAACGCGTGTAACGGGTCTAACTTTAAGACACGCGTGAACGATTACACACGAGAGTACGTCTGTACTCGGTCACGGACAAAACGAAAGACCCTGTATATATCTTGAAGCAGTTGTTTTATTGCCTATGTTTAAAAATTTAACAAAATAATTTAAAGGAAATGTCTATACGGGGCGTTCCGCGTACGCGAAAGCTCCTCTCTCTCTCTCAATTTACTCAATTAGCGTACGCGAAACTCAATTAGCGTACGCGAAATCCAGTGAAGTTTTTTCCCCCGGGGAACTTGATTAATTTATGTACTGATCCGCGGCCGAAGGCCGCCGCGAAGCCGGTGTCGGATTTTTGGGAGTTTTAAATCCTGAGCTGCGGCCGCAGGCCGCCCACTTACCCCTACTTTTATGTAAAATTACTGTTGTAACGAAAATGCGTCCCGGGGGAAAAAACTTCACTGGATTTCGCGTACGCTAATTGAGTAAATTGAGAGAGAGAGAGGAGCTTTCGCGTACGCGGAACGCCCCGTATAGACAGACTCTAATTTAAATGGCAACAAGAAAGTTTGTGTATGTCAGCACTTTCTTATATTGAATTATATAGTATGCTTTTCGGGTTAATGACAGGTCTGCAAAGCAAATGGTTCGAACCACTTTACAAAAACTTGTACCAGTGCAAGAAATCGGTTCGTGAATGACTCTAAACCATTGTTCGGTTCTTTTCGAATGGTTCAGTTAGTAGTATGAGAAATTTATAGAAAAAAAATCATAATAACATAATATAAAAAATGTATATGGGTGTTTCTTAAAAAAAGTCTACCGAGTGTGAAAAATTAAATATGTTTTAAAGTTTGATTTAACCACCGGTAGTTATGCAAAAATATTCAAATTTATATATGCAAATACTACAAATAGCTTTTCTTAATTGTAGTCCATAAAAAATGGCTGCAAAAATTAAATTTCTCCAATTTAATTTTTAACAAATTTATTAGTCTTTTTTCTTTATGCGATAAAGGAGCTTAAGAAAATTTAATTTTGTATTAGTTTGCCTTTAAATTTGCCTAACAATAGCAATTATACAAATAAAATGTTAAAATTGCAACTGGAGTCCAAATAACGTTAATTTTTCGGATTGTCTTAAGTAATGTTCTACTGTCGCGTCCGTAGTCCAAAAACACCATTTTTAATTACCATTAATGTATTAGCGGTCACACCTGATCGAAACTCTATATCTTCAGTAAGATCATAGTCCGCTAAAAAAATACGTAATTAGGAAGTCTCGACAAAGTATATCTAGAAAGTTATAAGTGTTTGAAATGTGTCACGTCCGCAATTATATGTAATAAATCTATATAAATAAAACTGAAATTTTGTATGTATCTGTGGATATCCCTTACGATTTAGAAAATGTGCGGTTGGATTCATCAAACGTTTACAGTGTGTTTGTTAGTACTGGATAATGCTAGATCATAGGGTAAAAAAATGGGCGTTGTCACGACCTCCTCCTAACATAATTCGTCCTAAGACTGAAACTATATAATGCAGATGGATGGCATTTAATACATATGTAAAGGGTATTGAGAGAAATAACATCCAATGGAAAATTGGGCTGTCCACGCCCACAAAATCAAAATTCATTACATCTCCTCTATATTTTGGTAAATTTGTAATCGACTTTGGCTATAAATACCTAGATTTCGTAATTTCGCACATGTACTTAGATACGGACGAAAAAATCAGACACGTACAAAAAAGATAAGTTTGACAGAAACGACTTAAAAGCCAAAAATGTATTTTACAAAATGCTTTTGTTTTTCGAATACGCTAAGTAATCATAACACTCATAGAGTTAATTGGTTTTATATTCATGCAAAGGAGGTTAGACACTTTTCATCAATAGCTACCTAAATATCATTAAAACAACTAAAATTAAGTATTTCACTACTTGAATTATTGCTAAGGAAACATTTGTCGCGTCCGGAATGTCACGTCCGTTATTACATTTTAGCTTATGTAAGTGAAACTAAACAGGATATTTTATTAAAGAAAAGTGCATAATGAAGAAGCATGTTTCAGCATAGTTTTGACATTCTTAGAAAAAAAATTTGCTTACGTATTTTGCAGAATTTTTAATTTTCGTACATGCACCTCAAAAGTACTTCCATTTTATGTCGCGTCCGAATGGACTTTTATTGGCTAGTATTTTTTCGAATAATAGTCCTCCCCTAATACTAAATTATGCACCAAATAAAAAGTCAAAGTTTCCTCTGGACTATATTATTTTTTAAAAATATGCGTACGAATGTCGCGTCCGTAACCTGTGGAAATACCCATATATTTTTTTAAACATATTCTAACCTGATATAGCAAATATGATTAGGAAATAAATTGAAAGATCATGGCAAGATAATTGGAATAACAGTATACATGGCCGCCAGTTATACTCCCTTACTTCTACTGTAAGTACAACACCATGGTTCAAAAATCAAAATCTTTCACACGGAATAAAGACAATGGTTAGCAGACACAAGATCCTTTTTTTATTTATTTATATTCCGGCAACAGTCTTAGAGCTGTCCAACACCTCACCAGAGTCTTAACTAAAACAAAAGTCGTAACTAAGATGCTGTGGTATTCCGGTAGCAGTTAGAAAGCTCTTTTCCGTCTTTATAAAGACGATTTTTAAGACCTGCTACCTAGGAGGTCTTAGAGCTATTAGTTGCTGTCAGGTGTTTGTTATGTGAAAAATTGAAGAATTAAGAAATTATTTTATTGCTTGTTTCTAAATTTTTATCATAAAACAGCTGCCTAAGGTTTGGCAGTTGTTTAATTTTTGCATGTATTTGTGTTTGTGATAATGAAAAAGTGAAAAACTTTAAAAAATTATAATTGTTTTGGTTAAATTTTTGTTCGAATGGTTACAAAAGAACAGAAAATTTTGTGTAAAAACATGTAGCAAAAATTTCTGCAAAATATTATATCGCGCCGCACAAGAAGATCTTATTTTGCACAATTTGACAAGTTCACCACTAAAGCTTTTGTGTGGAGAATTTATAAGCTTTTTCTATAAGACTTTCGCCAGAATACCGAAACTCTTAGGAAGTCTTAGAAAATATTTCTGAAATGTATTAAGACTTTCTGCTGTCTAAACCAGAACCAGGCCTTACTTTCTTATTTTCTTCCAATAATATTTATATAAACTTCTTTTCCACAGTTTTTCACAGTTCAGGAAGTTACCCACCCCTATGGAACTTGTACTTGAAACTCGGCCTTGGCCCGAGTTCATAAATACCGCTAATTTTAAAACTCCTGCTAGCTTTCCACGCCTAAGAAGTCGATTTGTGCGAAATTTGAGCCATTTTCAAAGTAATTACATCATCATTTTTGTAATTTTGATGATATATCGTCAGTAAGTAAAGCTTGTGAATTATTTTACATGGAAAAATATTCAAATTTTATTTTTTTTAATACCACTCGCTAGCATCACTTCGCCTCTTTTACTGATTGTTTTAGGCGCTCTTGCATATATCAGTCATAGAATCAGAAAAGCCGACACTCCATTCACAATTTTTGGTCATCAACTGGGCACAAATTATCAGATTTTAGGATTACATATCGCTGCAGTACCAGTACTTTTCTTAGTTGGTGCCGGTGCTGCTTTGTTTTGGACATTAGGTAATAAATATATATATTTTGTTTATCTTTTACATACATACTAGCTATTATTGACATACTTTTTTGATTGTTTTTACAGGTGCTTCATGCTTTGTTATTATATTGCATGCTATATTCTTTAACATTGATGCAATTGTTGTTACGGGAGAGTTGACAGTGTTGGGAGAAATGTTGTGTTATTTTATATTAATTTTATTTTTAAGAATTTTAAAGGATGTTCTGCAACGGAGCTAAAGACTTTAAACATAATAATAAAAAAAATTGATTTTTTAATTGAACTTTTAGTCATATATTTGCAAAGATCGATTTACATATAAATTGATAGAACGAAACAAAAGTTAACTTTTGTTACCTTTTGTTACCTTAAGTCGACTAAATCTTGTTCCCGTATACAAAATTTAGTCAAATGAGAGCTAAAACAAACATGGCTGAACATTTCCCCTCCAAACAAAAATAACCAAATTTTACCTAAAGAAATTATTTAGGCAAAATTTGTTAAGTTTCACAACTGACAAAAAAGTTTTAATGTACGGTGGGTGCGGGCAAAAAAAAAAATAAAAAATCAAAATAAATTAAACGTCATAAAAATACATAAAAAAATAAACAAAAAGGAAAATAAAATCTCAATATCAATTTTCGTTTAGTGATTGTCAATAAGCTGCACGTTTCTGAAGAAACAACCACAAAATGCAGATTTTCATAAAAACCCACACCGGCAAAACCATCAACTCCACCTCCAAGAGCCTTCCGATACAGTTGAAAAGAAAAAGAAGGTGTCCCAACAATAATAACGTTTAGTTTTCGCTTATAAGCAATTGGAAGATGGTCGCACGCTTTCCGATCATAACATTCAAGACGAATCGATGCTGGTATCATTGAGCTATCTTGCGAATTTTGGCACAAAAATACAATTGCAACAAAATGATGTGCCTTAAATGCTGTGTCCGTTTGCATCAAAGAGCTACCAATTGCCGCAGAAATGCGGAAACACCAATAACTTGTGTCGAAAGGTGAAATTGAAGTGTGCGACTGGAATGATAATGGATGATAATTGGAGTTGGCCAGGAGACAGGCCGTGTTTCTATGTATTGTATTGTTTTTTTTCTTGGAATGCAGTGAACCTGCAGAAAATTGTAGTTTTGATGTAAAATATTTTTTTAAATTCCAAAATAAAATAAATGCATTAAAAATTTGTTTCGCATACATTTTCTTATAGCACAAAGTTATTTCATTTATGTATTTGTTTATTTATGTTTTTTAATTTGTGACAGTAAAAACTTTAGCTAAATTTTTGACTAAATTTTGTTCCCGTAAATTTTGTAGTTAAATCTCTTGCTGAGAGCAATTTTGCTGTTACTCTCCCAAATTATTTAACTAAAGATTTAACTCAAAATTTAACTAAAAAACTTCTGGAACGGAGCTTTTGTTAGGAACTAAAACCTTTTTTATTTATTTTTACGTATAAAACGCCCTATGTGGCAACTTTATAATTTTTATGTTTAGATTTTTGTTATGGCAACGCCTTTTTTTGTATTTCATTTTTTTGATCATTGTGAACGGTTCTGAAATGTCATTGAATAGAAATATTTGAATTTTTATTTCAATAACGTCCACAGAGCCGAACGAACAGTGATGCCAGTGTTTTTGGAGCAAATTACCCTTAAAAATGGGTAAAAATTAACAAAATTCCCATGGTTCTGCTGAAATAATCCCACGAATTACCCACGAATAAAAAATTTAAAAAATTTTATTATAACACTTAATAAAAAAATTATTCAAGATTATTTTACATCAAAAAGCGTTTTTAAAGAGTTCTAACACACTGAATGCAGAAAAAATACATGTAAATAAATAAATCGGAACTAACAAAATTGGAAATTTTCGGTGTACTTTGTACCGCCCCAAGTCTTCTTTGATGTTTTATATCGGCACTGTGACGTTGAATTTCACTTTTACCACACCAAAATGTTGTTCCACATACTTTGCATGACGCTCTATAGGAATCGTCAGCAACGGGACAAAGCCAACCTCGGAACTGTTCCAGCCAAGATTCTTGAAAACGCTTTTTCTTAGCGGCAGACATACTTTTTTAAGAAACAAAAGCATGTCAATAATAATAACGTTAATTAAAACTTAAAAAAATAATGCCTTTAATTAAAATATTTTTCAAACATTTTTTGTATGTTCTGTAGCCTTAGTTTTAATAGTACTTATGAATTTAATTTTTAGCAGACCACTTGCTGCCTTTGCAATTTTTTTCCAACAGTGAACTGACAAAAATTTCAAATAATTCGATTACCAAAGTTGCGTTGTTTGGTAAACGCAGTAATTAATTATCAGCGGGTGCAAATTTTATGCAAAGTTCGCGCAGTGCAAACAATTGTATGTATGTATGTATTCTCCTTTAACTCCTAGGAGGAGCATAGGGCCAATATAAAATCTCTCCATTTGTCACGATCCCTTGCGATGACTTTGATCTCTTGCCACGATTTTCCCGATTCTTGGATTTCCTTTTCCAACGACCTTTTCCAGTTGGTTTTGGGTCTACCACGTCCTCTACTGCCTTGTGGATTCCACTCAAGGGCCTGGCGACAAACTTCGCTGTGTGGTTTCCGGAGAGTGTGACCAATCCATCCCCATTTGCGCAGCTTGATCTCGTTTGCTATAGCCTTCTGATTGCATTTTTGATGTAGCTCGACATTTGATATAGTGCGAGGCCACCAAACCTTTAGTATACGCCTTAAGCATTTGTTGACGAATACTTGCAGCTTGTTCGTTAGTTGTTCAGTAACAAGCCATGTTTCGCACCCATATAACAAAACCGATTTCACATTCGAATCAAAAATGCGCACTCTCGTTTTGGTGGATATAACGGATGAAGACCATATTTTGTTCAGTTGAGCAAACGCGCCTTTTGCTTTTGCTATTCTTGAGTTGATATCCTCCTTCAATTACATGCCTCAAAAACAAATTTTTTTGTTCTCATTGCCGGACTTATGAAAAATAACCTTATTTTGTTCGAAGGACTTTGGAGGGACCCACAATACCCACATAGGTAATTTTTAAACGGAAATAACCATAAAATGGGTAATTACCCACAATCTGGCATCACTGCGAACGAATAAGTAAGTTTTTTCTACTTCTTTGTACCTTATATTTTATAAATTAACATGAATTTTTGTAATTATCATTAGATAATAAAATGCACGCGCACGCGCACACACGCACACGCACATCATTTGTACATTAAAAACAGCCGCCTTGTTTTATTATATTCGGCTCTACAGTTTTTGCCCGAAAACCCAACAAATTTTTATTATTTATTCTGGGAAAATTACATGAAGTTGCGCAGCCGACAACTTGAGATGTCCGATAAAGGAGATTCTTCATCCGATGAAAAGGAAAGGACAATGGTGGAAGCCACAACCATTGCCGAGCTACAAAAGCAAATTGAAGAGCTGCAGTTTTCTTGCAAAAAAGCCGAAATGGAAAATGTTGAACTTCAAAAGCGTCTAATGAAAGAGGGACATGCCGCCATCGACAACGCCGTTGCTAACACCACTGCCGACGTACAAGTCACTAGCACCGCCGCCGCAAGTAACAACGTCACCACTGTCTCTGCCAGCAACAACGTCGATGCCAATGCCAATCCTATTTTGCCGCCTGACCATCACCATGCACTTTCCGATTACGGTGCAGAATTAAACACAGGTATGTCTATTTTTTCTAATATGCAATACTTTGGAGCAGGAGCACTGCCACAGCCTACCAACATTTCCAAATTTGTGTCATCAAATATGCCGACAACATCAACGCCAAATTTTTCCATGCCGACGACAGCGTCAATGCCAAATTATTATCTGCCGACGACAACGTCATTGCCAAACTATTCTGTGCCGACGACAGCGTCACTGCCAAATTATTCTCTGCCGACGACCGCGTCCATGTCAAATTATTATCTGCCGACGACTACGTCAATACCAAATTTTGCTCTGCCGACGACTACGTCAATGCCTACATATATTTATTCTACGCCGCCGCCACCATCGGTTTTACAGCCACCTGTAATGCGAAAACTCCATGATCTTCCTGAGTTTTCCGGAATGCCAGAACAATGGCCTATGTTTTCAATTGCCTTTAAGGAAACAACAGAAGCTTATCGCTATACAAAATTGGAAAATTTGTCGCACCTTCAAAAAGCGCTCAAAGGTGCTGCTAAGGCGAAAGTCGAAGCGTATCTCATACATCCAGATAGTGTCGATGCTGTGATGGGCACTCTGGAATTTCATTTTGGTCGCCCACAGATTTTAATTCGTAGTCAAATTACAAAAGTACGAGCCTTTCCTCCAATTACAGGAAATAAAATTTCGGAAATAATGAACTTCAGTACTATGGTTTCTAACCTCAAAATTTTTTTGACAAATGCAGGTGCTACGCCACATTTAAACAATCCTACTCTTCTGGATGAATTGGTTAGTAAATTGCCTTTATTCAAAAGGGAGGAATGGGCTAAATTTACATGTATAAACAAATTAGAATATCCAACCGTGTGCCAATTTAGTGATTGGTTGCAAAATATTGCCATGTACATTTCGATGGCTACAGAAGCGGATTCTGTAAGCAAAGCCAATACTAATCAGGATTTTACTCAAAAGAGGGAAAAAACATTCAAGTCATCTTTTACTATAATGGATGAGCAACAAAGGCAAAAATGTATCCTTTGCCAACAGGAACATAATTTGTACCAATGTGACAGATTTCAAAAAAGTCTCATTGCAGATCGTCGGAAAATAGTAAAATCTAACAAACTTTGTTTTTGTTGTCTGCGTTTTGGCCACAACATTTCGAACTGTCAAAAGCAAAGGGAATGTGGTATTAATTCTTGCCGTAAATTTCATAATCGTCTTTTGCACGAGAATTTTAAAAATGTTAATAATGACAGAACAAAAGATTCTCATGGGGATGTAAACGCATCAAAAACAAATAAATCTATAAGCAATGAAAAATCTGCCGTCGTCAATGTTGTAAATCATAATGTCAACAAAAAGACTTTATTCAAATTTATTCCAGTACAAATAAACGGCCCAAAGGGAAAATGTGAAATCATGGCCTTTATTGATGAGGGTTCAAAAATATCTTTGATTGAAGATAAGGTTGCTAAATTGGTCGGCTTAAAGGGTAGTTCCGATTTACTTTCACTGCGCTGGATAGGTGGCAAGAGTACAAACGAAATGTCTCAACAACTCGATTTAGAGATATCGACAAAATATAGCCCAATGGAATTGTTTCATTTGAAAGGAGTGCGAACGACTCAAAATTTACAACTGCCACCTCAAAGTTTGTATTTAAATAAATTTCAGAGTAAGTACGCCGCATTGGAAAATATTCCAATTGATGATTATATCAATGCTGTTCCACGTCTGTTGATAGGAATGCCGCATATTAATTTTGTCCGCCCGTTAAATATTTTAAACTTATATGAACATTTTGCCGTTCATAAAACAAAGATAGGCAACATACTTTTTGGGTCTAACGAAGAAAATTCTGAAGCGATCGTGTGCCGGATAGACATTGAAGAAAATCAGTACGAAACCGGTCTTTTATGGAAAGCTGAATCTTTTGAGTTTTGTGACAGCTATACAATGGCTTTAAATCGCCTTCAAACTATAGAAAAGAAAATGGCAAAAGATGGAGATTTTGCTAAATGGTACAAATCAAAAATTCAAGAATATGTCGCGAAGTCCTCTGCCAGAAAACTATCTGAAGATGAGGCTGCATGTTTAGAAGCTCATACTTGGTACTTGCCGCACTTTGCCGTATGCAATATTAATAAAGAAAATAAACTACGATTGGTTTTTGATGCGGCCGCATCTATAAATGGAGTTTCTTTAAACTCAAGGCTAATGAAAGGCCCTAACAAATATCAGCCGAAGCCATTATTATCCGTTTTATTTAAATTTCGCCAAAGAGCAATTGGAGTATGTGCAGACATTCGCGAAATGTTCCACAGGATTAACATCCGAAAAAAAGATCAAAATGCTCAAAGATTTTTATGGAGGGACGGCGATGTTTCTAGACCTCCTGATACTTACGTAATGAGTGCCATGATTTTTGGATCGACAAGTTCACCATGCTCAGCCCAATACGTAAAAAATTTAAATGCTGTGTTATGTAAAAAGGATCATGAACGTGCATATGATGCCATAGTAGAACGCCATTATGTCGATGATTATGTCGATAGCTTTGACACAGCTGAAGAAGCTGTAAATATCTGCAGGGAGGTGGTAGAAATTCAAAAAGAAGCTGGATTTGATTTAAGAGGCTTCAAATCGAATTCATTTGATTTTATGAAGGCGTTCATTCCTAATTTGCCATCAGAAACGTCAACTTGTGAAAGTTTGTGCCATACAGAAACAGAAAAGATTTTGGGAATGTTTTGGAAGCCATCTACTGACGAATTTTGCTTCATCTTAAAATTTGCAAAGGTGCCGAAAGCAGTTTTGAGCGGAAGTCGACGGCCGAACAAAAGTGAAGTTTTAGGTATCACCATGTCCATATTTGATCCCTTTGGATTTTTGGCGAATTTTGTAATAAGGTCAAAAATTATTTTACAAAAGTTATGGAGAACAATAATTGACTGGGTTACGCCAATCCCAGATGAAATTTATAAAGAATGGTTTAAATGGCTCACGGAAATACAAAATGTCGACCAATTTAAAATACCTAGATGTTACAATTATCTTTTTACAAATACTTCAGCTTACATTGAATTGCACGTATTCGTTGATGCGAGCGAGATGGCCTTTTCTGCAGTAGGATATTGGCGAATATTTTATGAGAATAAAGTTGATGTCGTATTTGTTGCCGGAAAATCACGATGCAGCCCAATAAAAGCTATTTCAATTCCTCGACTGGAATTGCAAGCCGCCGTTCTCGGTGTGCGACTAAAAGAAGCTATAGTAAGTAGCCATAGCATAAAACCTCAAAAAATAACATTTTGGTCCGATTCTAAAACAGTTATATGCTGGATTAGATCTGATAGTCGATGTTATAAACAATTTGTAGCACATCGCATAACTGAAATTATCGACTCGTCAGATGTCAAACAATGGAGATGGGTACCCGGCTCTCAAAATCCAGCCGATGATGCCACCCGACTACAGACAAAACAAACTATTTCTTCAAATTCTCGTTGGATAATGGGTCCATTATTTTTAAAACG
This sequence comes from Calliopum simillimum, assembly GCA_951812925.1. Lineage (NCBI taxonomy): Eukaryota > Metazoa > Arthropoda > Insecta > Diptera > Lauxaniidae > Calliopum > Calliopum simillimum. Next base: position 19,835 of record CATOTO010000013.1, on the reverse strand, counting down.
CCCCTTGGAGGAGTGGCCGCAGATGCCTGACGATATATTTTAAACCGAGAGTAACATTGAAAAACGTTCAAAATTTTCGTTTGCCATATCATGCAATTTGAAAGTCATTCCGTTTGCAAAATATTCAAACTATCACAAATTATTGAGAGTCATCACATGGGTGCGACGAGCTATTGCTATTTTTAAATTCTATGTAAATACTAGTTCACAAAATAAACCATCATTTGATGAATTGATTGGCCCTGCTGAAGTAAAAGATACAGAAATATTTATTTGCCGAATAGTTCAAAAAGAATCATTTCCTGAAGAAATGGACCTTTTGCTACGTAATAAGCCTATTACCAAAACTAGCTCAATTTATAGTTTAACGCCAGAATTAGACCAAGATAAAATAATGCGATTAGCAGGACGCATAGACAATGCCACATGTGTTGATGTAAATACAAAACGGCCAATAATTTTACCGAAAAATCATTTACTGACAGCGTTAATAATTAAGCATTATCACGAACTTTATAAACACCAAAATCAGGAAGCAATTTGTTGTGCAATAAGATTGAAATTTTGGATACCTTGCATACGCCAACAAGTTCGCGCTGCCAAAGCCAAATGCCAACTATGCAAAAATTTGTCTGCAAAGCCATGTCCACCACTAATGGGACAACTCCCAATTGATCGATTAACGCCATTTATTCGACCATTTTCTTATACCGGACTTGACTACTTTGGACCTGTACAGGTCGCGATAGGACGCCGTGTTGAAAAAAGATGGGTAGCTCTCTTTACGTGCCTATCAGTTAGAGCAATACATCTGGAACTAGCTAAGGATTTGTCGACTAGCTCCACAATTTTGTGTCTAAGAAATTTCATGAATCGAAGAGGTGTTCCAGTTCGTCTTAGGAGTGACAACGGAACGAATTTTGTTGGAGCAAGCAAGGAAAATTTTATTATACTAGATAAGACCATTAATGAAGAGTGTACGCGCCATGGCATTGAATGGATTTTTAATACGCCTGCAAACCCATCCGAAGGTGGATCTTGGGAGCGCATGGTACGGGCAGTTAAAAGGGTATTGTCGTTTACTTTGAAAGAGAAAACACCGCAAGTAGAAACACTTGTAAGTTTGCTGATTGAAGCGGAAAATTTAATAAATTCGCGTCCGTTAACTCATTTGGCATTGGAAAGCAATACGGATGATCCGCTTACGCCAAATCATTTCTTAATTGGAAGCCCAAATATAATTCAAACGCCAATCGTTGAACAAAAACTTTGCCCTCGTAAGCAGTGGCAAATATTACAACAATTGAAACAAACTTTTGGAAAAGGTGGATTTTGGAGTACCTTCCGGAACTAACACGTCGCACCAAATGGTGTCAACGCGTCGAGCCGATCAGAGTTGGAGATGTTGTCGTGCTATGTGATGATAATGAGGCACGTGGCAATTGGAAACGTGGTATTGTGCTCCAAGTATTTCCAGCACCGGATGGTCAGGTGCGCTCGGCATTGGTCAGAACTTCAGTTGGAGTTTATCGAAGAGCAGCATCAAAACTTGCAGTTCTTGACGTGATTGGTGAGTCTCCGACTGCCGTTTCGACTCACGGGAGTGGGGATGTTAGGAACTAAAACCTTTTTTATTTATTTTTACGTATAAAACGCCCTATGTGGCAACTTTATAATTTTTATGTTTAGATTTTTGTTATGGCAACGCCTTTTTTTGTATTTCATTTTTTTGATCATTGTGAACGGTTCTGAAATGTCATAGAATAGAAATATTTGAATTTTTATTTCAATAACGTCCACAGAGCCGAACGAATAAGTAAGTTTTTTCTACTTCTTTGTACCTTATATTTTATAAATTAACATGAATTTTTGTAATTATCATTAGATAATAAAACGCACGCGCACGCGCACACACGCACACGCACATCATTTGTACATTAAAAACAGCCGCCTTGTTTTATTATATTCGGCTCTACAGTTTTTGCCCGAAAACCCAACAGTCTTATTAATTCATTACAAAGTTAGAAATAATTAAAAATAATTTAACTAATATAAATAATTATTAAATGACTAGTTCAACCAAAAGGTCTAAGGAACTAAAAGAGACCGACAACTTAAAAGCTAGAAGTGATTTTTAAAATCATTAAAATGAAACAATTCAAGGAAAAGAAATATAACCCTTAACAATTGAAAATTTACAAATTTATACAATTTTACAGGTTAAGTAGAAAAATACAAAATTTACAATATAGCTAGCAGCGTAGTTCTATTTAAGAGGAATTCTTTTAACTTCTTTTTGAATAACTCCATATTCGATAGGTTCTTGATCGAACTGTTCAACTCATTATACCACCTAAGTCCATTATGCGATATACTCTGCGACGACATAGCATTTACTGCTCGAGAAATGACCAGAAGATTTCTATGCCTTGTATCATACGAGTGTTGAAGCGTCAAAATCTGAACATTATTAGGACTTAGGTTATTTTGGACTTTATGAACGTGCCATAACAACTGTAACCTATGAATGGCCTTAACAGGCAAAATACGATAATTGGAGTAAAGATCAACTGAATGATATCGAGAATGCAGATTGAAAACATTTTTTAACATTTTATTTCGCATTACTTGAACACTATTAGAGTTCGAGAAAGCAGCCCAGATACCGGTGGCATAAGAGATATGGCAGTGAGCAAGCCCAAAGTAAATCAATTTTTTTGTAGGGATTGAAAGTTTATACTTTATTTTATAGAGTAACCCATTAACTACAGCTAATTTATTCTCTAACCAGTCAATGTGATCTTGCCAACTTAAAAAACAATCAATTTTAACCCCAAGAAATTTGATGCAATTGACTTGCGTTAGCAACTCTCCGTTATGAATGATTTCTAAATTATCAATTACTTTACGTTTACCACGAAAACAAATTACATTAGTTTTCTTAACATTCAACATCAGCTTATTCAGCCTAAAGAATTCATCCAAAACTATTAGGTCTTCTTTTATATCGTGCCTAATATCATCAACGCAATTACCAGGATAAAAAATAGAACAGTCATCCGCAAACAAAAATATTTTCCCTTTTAGAGGAAGTCGAGAGACATCATTGATAAATATTAGGAAAAGCAAAGGCCCTAAAACTGAGCCCTGTGGGACACCAGTACTAATGTCGTTAAGCTCACTAGACAATCCATTTACAATAACATATTGCTTTCTTTCCGACAAATAACTTTTGATCAGACTAATTGCATTCATAGAGAATCCATAAAAGCTCAATTTTTCAAGTAGAATACAGTGATCAACTGAGTCAAAGGCCTTACTAAGATCAAGAAATAAACCCCCAACCAACTTACTCGACGAGATATGTTTGCAGATAAGGTCAATTATTTCAATAAGAGCAGTTTGCGTACCTAAACCACGAAGAAAGCCATATTGGTGACTGTACAACAAACCATTATTTGTAATAAATGAATACATTTGATCATACAAGTCTTTCGAAAATTTTACTAAGCGTTGGCGGGATTGAAATCGGTCGATAGTTATCCACATTACCTTTTTCACCTTTCTTGAAGATTGGAGAAACCGTTTGGATTTTTAAGCAATTTGGGAAGGTGTTGGTGTCAATAACCAAATTAAACAAATTGCAAATAATATCAACTAATTGTTCAAGAGAATTTTTGAATATTACACTCGAAACGCCATCCCAACCAGCAGAGGTCTTATTATTTAAAGACGATATAATTTTTTTAACTTGGGAGGAGGAAGTTCTCTCAAAATTAAAGACAAAGTTTGAAGAAGGAGGAATTAGAGACTGGAAGAAATTAATATCATCCCAAGGAAAACTTATAAGCGAGTTAGTGATGTTTTCACCAATTGAACAGAAAAAATTGTTAAATTTATTTGCGATAGCTAAATCGTCTAACAAAACATTATTTTCGTAGATAGGAAAAGATTTCCTAGGAATTTCTTTGACCAAAGCATTAATTTTCCTCCAAATTTTTTTCGGATCACCTTGACATTTCTCAATTTCTCTATTTAAATAATTAGAACGCTTTTCTTTTAAGATCGGCTTGATGATTGAATTTAGCCTTTTAAAATTTTCAAGAAGACTGAGATTACTCCTGTTTTTCTTAAACTTAGACCAGTATTCATTCTTGATATTAATAAGCTTTTCGAGATTCCCATCAATCCACGGAGCCATTTTTTTCCTTTTGTTGACGCGAGTTCGATTTGAAAAAGTGTTGCTTTTAACAATTGATGAAAGCGAGTTTATAAGAATATCACAATTATCAAACGATATATCAGTTCTCGATACTAACGATTGGATCTGCTGCTGTATCAAAGAATAATTGATTTTCCTCATAGCTATTTCACTGCATCTATCAGCATTAGTAGCACAATGGAAGGTAGCCAAAATTAGTGAATGGTCACTAATATCACAATTAATCACGCAGACTTTAGTTAGATCTCTTATGCCGTTGTAAAAAACATGGTCAATGCAACTATTACTGTAAGGTCTAGTGTATGTAATTAGCCCTCAATCTGACGAAAAATTTGGTATACTTAGATAGGATGCGACCACTATGAACGGGGAAAAAACGATGAAAAACTCTAAATCGATTTTACTCGAAAACTAGAAGAGCTAGTGTAGTCAAAGTTGACAAGTTTCAATGCGCTGTTTCTCGCAAGCTAGACTAACTAGAGGTGTGAAATTCGGCACGTAATTAACTCTCAATCTAACGAAAAATTTGGTTTACTCAGATATGGGGTGCGTCCACTATGAACGGGGGAAAAACGATGACAAACTTTAAATCTGTTTTACTCGGAAACTAGAGGGGGTAAAAAATTGCAATTTCAAAGCGCTATTTCTCACTAGCTAGAGGTGTTAAATGTCATGACTTTTTTTTGAATGTCATGACTTTATTTTAAAATGTCATGACTTTATTTTAAAATGTCATGACTTTATTTTAAAATGTCATGACTTTATTTTAAAAAGTCATGACTTTATTTTAAAATGTCATGACTTTATTTTAAAATGTCATGACTTTATTTTAAAATGTCATGACTTTATTTTAAAATGTCATGACTTTATTTTAAAATGTCATGACTTTATTTTAAAAGTACAAAGTAAAACAGCATCGTATTCGGAGCAGATACCATAATTGTTATCAATTACCTAAAATATGTTTTACAATATGTTGATAAAAGCAAATAATAAAAAATAATCAAAACGATAAGAAACTGTCATTGATAAAAAAATTTTCATATCTCTTAAACTACTTTTGGTCTAATCGTAAACTCCTTTTTCTCTTTTCCCTGTAACAAATTGAAACAATTTGCATTCAAATTACAATGATTGTTACTAATCCAAATATTTTCATGTCTTTTTGACACTTTATTCTACAAAATATTTTACGAAACAGTTGAGAACAGTTCGTACCAATTTAATAAAAGTAAATTCAGTAGCTTCATCATTGGAAAATTGAAAAGAAAATATAATACACTCTTATTTTGTTTTTGAATTTGTTTTTTATTAAAAAATTACATTAAATTTTATTTCTGTTAAAGGAATATTAATTAATTTTTGTATAAGTATATATCACTTATTTTGCAAACGTTGCAACTCTAATAACATTAATTATATTTATTATTTTTTACCTATTTACTATGGGTCGTATTAATTAAACTTCGCTTAATCAATTAAGGAAAATTTTTGTAAATTTTTGAAAAATTCAAGTTTTAACAAATTTTCCATACATGAATAATATTGACATTAGTGAATAAATTAAATTTAACTGTCATAAAAATTTTATGATATGAAATTAAATGAAATTAAAATTTTTAATATATGATTTTAGAGTCAACAAGAAAACTACGCACTGCTTGAAATTTCTATAAATAGCAAAAAATATTGAAATAAAATTTTAAAAGCAGATGATGACATTGACAGGTCATCACTGAGTTGCGTTTGTTTCTCAACGTTACGTTTCAGCAACGCAGCACGAATGAAATGAAGTGATTACGAATTTTGAAGTAAATAAGTAAGTACATTTTCCACTTAACATATATACATTCATCGAATACTATGAACTGTTATTGTATTATTCTAATACCAAACTAGTTAGGATGTTACCTTTGGCCTGGCCAAATATTAAATACCCTGTACTGCAGTATTTCGTAAATTTCGTTCGTACGGGAGATGCCACGCCCTCTTGTCCGAGTTCACCCAGTTTTTACTCAGAGCTTGCATTTACAATTCTTAGTATCCTAGTGAAATTTAGTTTGATTATCTCAGAAAACTCTTTTAGTGTAGCGTTTTAAAGCTTTTGCTAATATGGAAAGTACCGCGCCCTCTTGTCCAAATTCGCCTAGATTTTCCCCAGAGCTCAAGCTTACCGTCTCTAGGACATATGTGTATTTTGCTTGCGTTATCGCAAATAATGCTTCTAGTATTGCGTTTTGAACAAATTTTTTTTATGAGCGGTAGGCGTGTCTGTTGCCCGATTTTGCTCATTTTCAATCCCTAGAGCTAACTTTGACGACGTAGGCAGAGAGTACCGAATTTCATTGAACTATTTTGCTCAGTTTTCCCAAAAGAAATGTATTTCCCCGAACCGCCAGACAGACGGCCATAGCTATATCGACTCAGGAGGTGACGCTGATCAAGAATATATATACTTTTCTATATCTGCCACTCCTCCTTCTCTGTGTTACAAACGGAAGGGCAAAGTGAATATACTCTGGTTGTAGGGTATGAAAAGAGTTGAATGCTGCTAGCTACAAAAAGAGAGTAATAAAGAATGACCATATTTCCTACAGGAAATATGAAGTTTGTGCTTGACAGCTTTTATATTACATACAATTTTGACAATTGACAGTGAGTATTTTTTTTAGAAATTAATTTTTTATCAAAATTTTCGTGCATTTTTATAAATTTGCAACAAGTTTTTTACGATAGTTAGAGTAAAAATGACCAGAAATTCAATGTTGCAAAATTAACACGTCAGAAAATTCTTACAGCGTATCAAAGGTATTTTGATTGTTGGAGGAAGGGATTTGGATTTCTAGATTTACAAAACAATAAATGCAAATAAACAAGAAGTTGGCGTTTGGCGTCGTACTTGAAAACTACGTTACAACAGAGTGAATATTCGTCAGCAACAAATTAGACACAGCAGTTAAATTGGATTTTGACTACGTCAGCGAACGAACGAACATTTTTATTAGGAAATGTCTATACGGGGCGTTCCGCGTACGCGAAAACTCCTCTCTCTCTCTCAATTTACTCAATTAGCGTACGCGAAACCCAATTAGCGTACGCGAAATCCAATGAAGTTTTTTCCCCCGGGGAACTTGATTAATTTATGTACTGATCCGCGGCCGAAGGCCGCCGCGAAGCCGGTGTTGGATGTCTAAAGGGTTTAAATCCTGAGCTGCGGCCGCAGGCCGCCCACTTACCCCTACTTTTATGTAAAATTACTGTTGTAACGAAGATGCGTCCCGGGGGAAAAAACTTCACTGGATTTCGCGTACGCTAATTGAGTAAATTGAGAGAGAGGAGTTTTCGCGTACGCGGAACGCCCCGTATAGACAGACTCTTTTTATTATTGCGATTCTGAATTATAATTTTTTCTACAAAGTAAAGTCTTACTTGTACAAAACACAACGTTATCAGCAGCATCAGTGGAATGGAGGAAGTAAAAGTGGATCTCAGTGGGGAAATGAATTTGCCGCCAACACAACACAGATCACCATTTGATTTTGCCAGGTGAGAGCTAAAAAAAGTATTTGAGTTTATATCAATTAGTTTCTACGAAAGAACACAGATTATTGGCTGTATATATCTTGAAGCAGTTGTTTTATTGCTTATTTTTAAAAATTTAACAAAATAATTTAAATGGCAACAAGAAAGTTTGTGTATGTCAGCACTTTCTTATATTGAATTATATATACATAGATAATGCTTTCTGGGTTAATGACAGGTCTGCAAAGGTTCGCACCACTTTACGAAAACTTGTACCAGTGCAAGAAATCGGTTATTGAATGACTCTAAACCTTTGTTCGGTTCTATTCGGATGGTTCAGTTAGTAGTATGAGAAATTTATAGAAAAAAAAATCATAATAACATAAAATAAAAAATGTATATATTTTTAAACATATTCTAACTTGATATAGCAAATATGATTAGGAAATAAATTGAAAGATCATGGCAAGACAATTGGAGTAACAGTATACATAGCCGCCAGTTATATTCCCTTACTTCTACTGTAAGTACAACACCATGGTTCAAAAATCAAAATCTTTCACACGGAATAAAGACAATGGTTAGCAGACACAAGATCACAAGATCCTTTTTTTATTTATTTATATTCCGGCAACAGTCTTAGAGCTGTCAAACAGCTCACCAGAGTCTTAACTAAAACAAAAGTCGTAACTATGATGCTTTGGTATTCCGGTAGCAGTTAGAAAGCTCTTTTCCGTCTTTATAAAGACGACTCTTAAGACCTTCTACTTACCTATGAGGTCTTAGAGCTATTAGTTGCTTGCTATCAGGTTTATGTTATGTGAAGAATTTAAGAAATTATTTTATTGCTTGTTTATAAATTTTTATCATAAAACAGTTGTCTAAGATTTGGCAGTTGTTTAATTTTTGCTTGTATTTATGTTTGTGATAATGAAAAAGTGAAAAACTTTACAAAATTATAATTGATTTTGTTTTATTTTTTGTTCTAATGGTTAAAAAAGAAAAGGAAATTTTGCGGAAAAACATGTAGCAACAATTTCTGCACAATATTACATCGCAGTGCGCAAGAAGAAGACCTTAGGTTAGGTTGGATCCGGGAGATGAACATGTTGTCATCATTTACTTAGGCCTCGAGAAAGAGCCCATTGTATACCCGATACTAAGAGCTTTAGCAGAAAAAGTCTAAGAGAACCACTTGGATGTACATATATAGTTCCATATGGATTTAAGACAAACCTCAGACAGTGAGTCAAGCGATTCCAAATTGAAATGACCAAAATTCTTTCTACGTCTAAGCGCAAGCGCTGGACATTCACAATAGAAATGAAAGACTGCTTCTTCCATATCAGGGTCTTTACAACTTCTACAAAGGTCGCCATTGTTTGAGAAACCTAAACGAGATGCATGGATTCCCATGGCACAATGTCCAGTAATAGCACCGATTAAGATCCGTACATTATGTTTCTCCATTGCTATTAAAAACGATTTATACTATATGATGGCCAAATAGATCTAATATGATTACAAGTTTGAAGATTTGACCATCTAGAATTAGCAAGCTGAATACATTTATTAAAAGAAGACCTTATTTTGCACAATTTGACAAGTTCACCACTAAAGCTTTTGTGTAGGTTATAAGCTTTTTCTATACGACTTTCGCCAGAATACCGAAAGTTTAGGCCTTACTTACTTTCTTATTTTCTTCCAACAATATATAAACATATTTTCCACAGTTTTGCACAGTTCAGGAAGTTACCCACCCCTATGGAACTTGTACATTTAACAACAAAATATGTGCGTCCGTGGTCCGAGTTTATAAACACCGCTAATTTTAAGACTGCTGCTAGCTTTCCACGCCTAAGCAGTCGATTTGTGCGAAATTTGAGCCATTTTCAAAGTAATTACATCATCATTTTTGTAATTTTGATGATATATTGTCTGTAAGTAAAGCTTGTGAATTATTTTACATGGAAAAATATTCAAATTTTATTTTTTTAATACCACCCGCTAGCATCACTTCGCCCCTTTTATTGATTGTTTTGGGCGCTCTTGCCTATATCAGTCATAGAATCAGAAAAGCCGATACTCCATTCACAATTTTTGGTTATCAACTGGGCACAAATCATCAGATTTTAGGATTACATATCGCTGCAGTACCAGTACTTTTCTTAGTTGGTGCCGGTGCTGCTTTGTTTTGGACATTAGGTAATAAATATATATATTTTGTTTATCTTTTACATACATACTAGCTATTATTGACATACTTTTTTGATTGTTTTTACAGGTGCTTCATGCTTTGTTATTTCATTGCATGCTATATTCTATAACATTGATGCAATTGTTACAGAAGAGTCGGAAGAAACGGATGGCTTTTTATCTGAAGTTGTTTAGTTGAACAAATTTTTACGTGTCGTAACAATCACAACTATGAAAATAATTTATAAAAATATAATGTTTCTGCCTTAACACAACCCAAAAAACAAAAAGATGAAAAAAAAAAAAAAACGATCTTTTAACAATTTTAGTCGAATTTTTAGTTTAGATTTAAATTTGTTACTCGCAATATTTTTATAAATGTTTTAACAAGTTTTATTAAACCAAAAATGTACTTTATGTAAATAACAGTAAAATATCACAAGAATTATCCTTTTAAGTACATTATCATTGTATCAAAAATAAAAATAAATTATACAATCTCAGATGCAAATGAATATACTAAGACGCTATCCTCTCCAACGTATTGCTTTTAGTTTTTTTATTTTTTCCAAGCCTTCCCGGGCGGCCACCAAAAATTGCCGTGGTGAACCCAAAAAATTTGTAATACTCAGATATGGGGCACGATTATTATTAGCGGAGAAACGAGATAACAATTTTTAAACTGTTATAATTCCTAAACTAGAAGGTTAAGAGCAGTTAAAGTTGACAAGTTTCAAGCGCTATTTCTCGCAAACCAGACTAGCTACAGATGTGTATGTAATCTGACGAAAAATTTGGTATACTTAGATAGGATGCGACCACTATGAACGGGGAAAAAACGATGACAAACTCTCCGGCCTGTTCCGTAATCCGTGTAATTTCAACTACTTTTAATTTCGAAGACTTGTTGATTACTTTTTATTTTCGATGTGGATGTGAAGCCTATTCAACGACTGTTCAAGACGTTTAACTTTTCACAGTAGAAATGCAAACTTTTTCGCTGTCAGTTAAAAAATGCATATAAGTAAACAAGATTTATGAATAAAAATGCTTTTTTTTAAAATTTATTAACTTTAATTGAGTTTCACGTTAACAACGGCTGCTGCAATGCACTTGAAATTATAACTGCTCGCAATTTTGTCTGTCAAAATAATTTATTAGACGAGATGCCCAATTATGGGGTTTCCTCTGATTTGAGGAAATTTCAGAAAGTTTTTTTCATGCTCAGTGCATTTTATTGGGTTAATTAGATGATAAAATCAGGTGGCATCCTGTTTTCGAACTATTCTTACTAACACCATGATATAATGAAATGTCAAATAATTCACACAAACACTGACTTCGAAAATGCCAATTTGCCGACTTTTTACTTGTCATTGGAAAAAATATTTTTTAGTTAAGAGTTTTTTATTCCAGCAATATTTACAATATTACATTTGCAACAAAAATTAGAATTACTCGCTAAAAAAGGGAAATACTCTGGAGCTTATACATGTGTATTTTTTTTTAAATTTGATTGGTAAAATAGCTTTAAAAAAGCAAAATTAATTGAAAAGTCGTAGCATAATGCCGACTTTTGAAAAAGTTTTGCATTCCACTTTTTATCCACTTTCACGTGAAAGTGGAATTGGGAACAGGGCGGTCTAAATCGATTTTACTCGAAAACTAGAAGAGCTATAGTAGTCAAAGTTGACAAGTTTCAATGCGCTGTTTCTCGCAAGCTAGACTAACTAGAGGTGTGAAATTCGGCATGTAATTAACTCTCAATCTAACGAAAAATTTGGTTTACTCAGATATGGGATGCGTCCACTATAAACGGGGGAAAACGATGACAAACTTTAAATCTGTTTTACTCGGAAACTAGAGAGGGGTAAAAAATTGCAATTTCAAAGCGCTATTTCTCACTAGCTAGAGGTGTTAAATGTCATGACTTTATTTTGAATGTCATGACTTTATTAATGTCATGACTTTATTTTAAAATGTCATGACTTTATTTTAAAAGTGCAAAGTAAAACAGCATCGTATTCGGAGCAGAAACCATAATTGTTATCAATTGCCTAAAATATGTTTTACAATATGTTGATAAAAGCAATTAATAAAAAATAATCAAAACGATAAGAAACTGTCATTGATAAAAAAATGTTCATATCTCTTAAACTACTTTTGGTCTAATCGTAAACTCCTGTTTCTCTTTTCCCTGCCATTTAAAAATAAACTTATTAATATAAGCATAAAAACCATCTTTTGACACAGCCTTTATTTTCCACTTTTCTACCCAATGAATGAAGTCAGTTTTATTTTATTATTGAATTTTCTTTTATTTTAAAACTGCTATTTAAAATTTTTTTTTATTTTTTCTTATAAATATGCGTGTTCGAGTGCAGTTCTTTAGTTTATTTTGAAAACACGAATGCTTAAAGTGCTTAAATTAATACATTCATACTTACTATGCGACAAAATTTTCTTTCAGTTTGAACTTTGTAAAAGAAAAAAAAACCAAAACAAGCAGCAGTATTTTAATAAATGATTGTCAATGGCATATAACACAATAAACATGTTAACCAAAATAGATAAGGAAATGAAGAACTTTTTTTTTTGACAACCATTTAGAAAAGTTGAAAGGAAACTCAAAAAGATTCTTAAAGAAGAAGAAAAACGAGCAGCACTATGTTATAATAAATTGTTTACGATGTGGGATTTTTCGCTACACGCTGAGCATAAAGACGCCGCAGTAAACGGTTTCCGCATAGGAATGTAAATACAGCAATTGGAATGAGCAGTCTTAATGTTTGGAACATATTCAATTGCAGCCAGAATATGCCAAACAATGTTAAAATTCCGCCAAATCCTAAATGAAAACCAATTGTGCCAAGAGAAAAGCTGAAATTCGACACGTTGATGCCAAGTTTTCCCCAAAAAATAAATAGCAACACTAGTGGCGTTAAACAGAGTCCAGTGAAAATGTCCGAAACAATGCGTGGTGGACGTTTCTCGGGTACGCGGAATTGATGATGAATTTCCGGCAACGGTGCACGCTGTTGATTCTTTCTGGTGTCTAAAATAAAAAATTTATAACGTTATCATACTGTCGATATAGACGTCAACCTTTCAATACCTTTAGGGTCCTGTGAAAATTTGAGTTGCACATTAGCTACATGCCACTTAAACGAGTTGGAAAGTGATGTATCACCAATAATTAAGTCCATTTGATAAAGTCCCGTCTTATAACCGAAATCAGCACCACGTGCGCCTACATCAATATCAAATTTATAAGCTTTGGATGAATCTTGTTCGGCAATGAAAATGATTTCCTCTTCTGTTTCTTTATTATAGAGACGCACGAAAGCCTGATGCACTGTTATGACCTAAAAGAAAATCAATTCATCAATGAGAATGAGTTTTTAATTTACAAGGAGAGTTAAAATTTTAACATTTATAAAATGTACATACCTTTGTGGTACCCTCATCTACCAGCGTTGTTTTCAAAATTAATTTTTGTGTATTATCTGCATTAAGAGTTTCCGACAAAGTATTTGGATACACTACTGCCTGCTTTTTAAATGTGCTACTGGCGTCAGCATCACCTACTCCCACCTCCAAAGAATGTACTTTGACTCTGCCTAAAACCTTGAATGCCAGTTCTTGTGTATAGCCACCATCAGCATTGATATCAACAACATAGATACCGCGAGTTGGCTTAAATGGTGTGAGATCAGCAGCAAAGACAGTCTTATCAGAGGACTTTGATACGAATTGTACTTTTTCGGCAAGGACAGTATTGCCTTTTTTAGTGCTTACTTTACCAAATATATTCGAGGGCACTGGTGTTAATGCTTTACCCAGTAAGTCTACGGCTTTGATATTAAGCACTGGTGAAGTTGACTGTAATTGACCATTTCCAATTAACTGTATGCAAATTGGTGCCAATTTACCAGCAACGCTCAATGTTTTTAAGGCTTCAATAAGTACATGCGCGCCTTTGGCTGTTTGTACCGAACGACGGCTTAAGAAATATTCGGCGAATTTAACAGCTTGTTCTGCCGTAATAGCCATAGCTTTATTGCCTGTTTTGGCTGCACGGAAAGCACCATTTACTACTAACGCCGTAATGCTGAGACCACCTTCGAATTGCAACATTTTCCCATCGACTTCATCGGCCTGTACAATTGCATCCTCAATACGTTCCGCAATAAATGCTGCTGCTGCTGTGCCCAATTCTTCGCCAATATTAAAAGCGTAACCCAGGCTTACTAGTGAATCATCCTTTTTGAGAATATCTTGTAGGTTTTTAACTACTTTGGCATTGGATGCTTCGTCGATTTGTACGCCAAGTAATTTGAGTGATGTGACGCGATAGTAGATTTCTTGTGACGTTGCAATGTCTTTTTTCAATAAGCTATTAACGCTAGAGAGTAAAGATTCAGGAAACTTAAATGAGCATTGTGCGTTCTTATGAGTACCAATTAGATAGAAATCTTTTTCAAAGTCCTGCAAAAGGATTTGGAAACGTGTAATATAATTTTAGAAATAACTTTCGCGTAACGCCAAGTATAAAAGTAAAGATTTTGAAAATTAATTTTTAATTGAACTTTTAGTCATATATTTCCGATTTGTAAATCGATCTTTGCTAATATATGACTAAAAGTTCAATTAAAAATTAATTTTCAATATTAGTACAATCATTTGGGAGAATAAAATTATGTTACCTGGAAAGTTTTGCGGGATTTTTGCAAATGAGTTATTTTATAGATTTAAATGTGCTCTTTCAGAATTTAAACTCTGCTACCTCGAGTCGTGTTCGCTCGCGCCGCCATATTGGAAAAATGGCGTCCAAAATCAGTTTTTTACAAATATCTCTTTAACGGTTACATTTATAGAAAAATATTGTGGTGCAATATTGTAGCTTATAAAATTTTCTATAAAAATGACCTCTTAATTGTATCCGTACGACTTATAACTCAGGAGATATCGTAATTCAAAATTTGAAAAAAATTAGTAAATTGTGCATGCCGCTTATAAGTAGGCACAGTGATGTGTTGAGCTTAAAATTACAATAACTCATGAACGGTGAGTCACACGTTCAAAGTAAAAACACTTATTTATAGGGAATTACATCTACTACAGGCTTCATTTATTTTTTTTTTTTATATGACCTACAGTTTACGAGATATTTTTTCAACAAACCTAAAATTTAGGAAAGAACCGTTTTTTCAAAATAGCTCCAAAACGGTTCGTCCTAGAAAAAAAATTAATTGTGCATTTTGCAGACCGTTAAATTTTCTATAAGAGTCTTCCCGAACTGTTTTTTCGTCAGACTTACCCTTCATGAGATATCGCGACTTGAAAATCATTCAAAATTGAAAATGGTATGGAGCATAGTACAAAGTTCAATTTTGAATAATTTTCAAGACGCGATATCTCATGAACGGTAAGTTTGACGAAAAAACAGTTCGGAGAGACTCTTAAAGGGAATTGAACGTTCTACAAAATGCAAGAAATTTTTTTTTTCTAGAACGAACCTTTTTGGAGCTATTTTGAAAAAACGGTTTTTTTCTAAATATTAGGTTTGTTGAAAAAATATCTCCTAAACTGTAGGTCATATAAAAAAAAAAAAAATGAAGCCTGTAGTGGATGTAATTCCCTATAAATAAGTGTTTTTACTTTGTACGTGTGACTCACCGTTCATGAGTTATAGTAATTTTAAGCTCAACACATCACTGTGCCTACTCATAACCGGCATGCACTATTTACTAATTTTTTTAAAATTTTGAATTACGATATCTCCTGAGTTGTAAGTCGTGCGGAGACAATTAAGAGGTAATTTTTATAGAAAATTTTATAAGCTACAATATTGCGGCACAATAGTTTTCTCTAAATGTAACCGTTAAAGAGATATCTGAAAAAACTGATTTTGGACGCCATTTTTTCAATATGGCGGCACGAGCGAACACGACTCGAGGTAGCAAAGTTGAAATTCTGAAAAAGCACATCGAAATCTATAAAATACCTCATATGCAAAAATCCCGCAAAACATTCCAGGTAAAACTACCAAATGACTGTACTATATGTATAAATGTCGTTAAGTAACACACTTAAAAATTCTCAAAGTAAAGATTTTGTACAAATATGAATTCTATGGAAACAAAAATAGAGAAAGGAAAGAAAAAAACTCACATTTAATTTGGATTCCTCGTGCAACTTTAGTAATCGTCCACATAATTCTTCCTTATCAGCAGGCTTTGTTGGCTGAATATTCAGTGAAGCGTAGTAAATCGATTGTAAGTCATTCGATGCCAAACCATCGCTAAATACTTTCTGCAGGCGTGCTAGATCTGTTGTTCCCAAATGGCTGCTTACTGTGCGTGCAGCCAAAGAGTTGGTGGCGCTTAGTGCCAATGCAAGCAAAAAGGCAAATGCTGTGAAAAAATTTTTTCTTTAATTGTGCTTTTTACTTTCGAAATCTCTAAAACTCTCCACCGTGCAACAATTTTTTATGGCATACCGGACGATTTTTTACTGACTGAAATTATACCCATGATACAATCATGATTATACCAATCCAATGACAACCTCTAGCCGGGTGTGCAATAATTCGAACGTCTTACTTATGGTTGTCGGTAAATTCAGAGTTTTGTGGTCTTTCCTATGACCCAATTTTGTCTTGTAAATCGATTTTTTTAGGATGTCTTGAATTAATGTCACGATTCTTTAATGTGCACATAAACCCATTTAGTGAACAGCCCACATAAGTACCTATATCTAAAAAAATAAAAGAACATGTGGCCAACCTGACCAAAATTTGCTCGAAATTTTTAGAGGAGCCAAAGAGACACGCATTCCGAATCTGAATGTCCTTCAACTATTAAATACAGACTATTTACTCTGATCATCTTAATATGTATAAGGATATATGGCAATAAATACAAATTTATTGCCGGCAAGCGAATAGAAAGAAGCCGGGCGTTCGCCGAGAAAATATTAAAGGCACACAAAATGGAAATTTGCACAGGTAATCCAGTAATTTTCAATATATTTGTTTTAAGCTTACCTAATTTGTACATACTAAGCATATATTCGTTGAAATTTCTAATGAATTAATATTCTTTTTAGAATTTTTACAATGGAATTTATCACCGCCTTAATTTTTTTCTTTTACACACAGCCAAAAAATGACAGACACGTCACACATATAAATATCAGTCTTTAACAGTCGTTGCTTCTGAACGAGCTCACGCTGTGTTTAATGCTCTCATTAAACACATTCACTTAAACACATCGCTTTAAGGCGCAAACAGAATGTCGATTTATACAAATTTTTTTAGGTGAAATTTGTTATGAAATTTGTTACATATAGGCCTTTTTACATCAGCTGTGTATAAATTAGCAAAATATTTGTATGAAGCGATAGTTGGCGATAGCAAGCGTCGCTTGGATCATAATTGAGGATAAGAGCCAGTGCTGCTCATCAAAGATGAGTATTTATCGATAAACTTCAAACAAAAATACCAAAAAAAAGAACAAACAAAACGTCAAAAGAATTGATTCTAAAAATCGCAGAGCAAGATAAAAGGTAAATTACAATTTTTAGGACGTTTTTCAGTGCAAGTTGAAACTTCGTTTAAACTAAGTTATATTAAACGCGTTTAAATTGTTAAACTCGTTTAACTATGAAATGATTTTTTCAGTACGAGCTTAACAGCGGGTGGCTACAAAAAATTTTAATTGCAGGCTTTCAATTATTGGCGTTTGGCCACCACAACGGTTGGATCAACGCTTAGCAAGTGCATTGTGATCAAGTCTTGCGCTTGCTAAAAATAAAAATTAGGACTTCATTCTTAATTTTAGTTAAATAAATTAAGGGCCAGTTTTTCAGTGCAAGTTTAACTCATTTTCTGGCTTAAACAAAATTTAAACTCAGGAATGAGTTTTTCAGTGAATGTTAAACGTAGTTTAAACTCAGTTTAACTGAACAATATTGGCCGTTATATATTATAAAAAAAAAAAGGAATAAAAAAAATCCATAATTTCAAAAAGATGAATTTATTGGAAAATAAAAAATTGACAAACTTCACTTTTGACCACTATTTAATAAAATCACGTTCTGCATATGATTTCCAATCATTATGACCATAAAATTGCTTAAACATTGGAGCAACCAAGATGCCTTTAAGCAAAGCTTTAACACTGGCTCCGTATACCAGGTACCAACCTCCCAACTGTCATCGCAATTGCTTTAGTAATTCCCGATCAAAGTTTACATGACGTTTTTCGTGGACCGCAAGAAGTGGATGGCTTGCGGTCAAAAGATTGAAAACCTAGAAAAGAATTCATATACTTATCTTGTATAAAAAATTATGAATTAAGCGTTAATTTTTACCACTTCGTCTGTTGAATATTATATTTTTAAATAAATAGTATGCAAATATTTTCCTCAGCTGACATCCTGTTGGATTCTTTTTAGTTTGTTGATATTCATTTATTTTATGTTTTTTTGTTTTTCGTCT
Organism: Calliopum simillimum; assembly: GCA_951812925.1. Classification (NCBI taxonomy): domain Eukaryota; kingdom Metazoa; phylum Arthropoda; class Insecta; order Diptera; family Lauxaniidae; genus Calliopum; species Calliopum simillimum. The sequence goes on along the minus strand of CATOTO010000013.1, from coordinate 1,391 downwards.
GCTGTCAAATATTTTTTCAGTGCTGCCAAAACTTTTCCAGTGCTGCCAAACTTTCAATTGTTATATATAATTGCAGATGCGCGTTTTTTTGTCACACATATACAATTACATATACGCGTCAAAAGAAACACGCCTATTAACAATCTAGCCACCAATATGCCAAGTTCACTTTTTTTTCATCAATCTGAGAATGTATGCAGATTGATAAGAAACTGTTAATGTAAACACTCATCAATCTGTATTGACAATCTGATTGCCGAAAACAAAATTTTTTGACTTTCTGCTGTACTGATGACTTTATTGATGGGTGGGTTGACTGTGTAAACTCAAACTGTGGACCCATTTAAAAAAATTTATGGTGTATATTTTTATGTTTCCACTATTTTTCATTCATTTATTTCTGTTATTTCCATAAGCTTATCAATTTCTATCATAAAAATTTTATCCGCTGTTGCTTTGTTTCCTCTTTGGCGTACAAAGCAACACTAAATATTGACATATTGATGACTGGATTGATGGCTACACTGATAATGTAAAAGCGGCTTATTGTGACGAAAAAATAAGCACAAATAAATGGAAACTTCACGAAAGTACTTGACAGTTCGAGATAACAATAAAAACAGTGATGCCAAGTTTTGTCAATAAATTATTAGCCGAGAGAATCAACGAGATGTTGTCAGATGTTTCGTTAATGCAATTCTAGAACGTTCATACAGGTATAAAAGGAGCTGATTTTAAGCAATAAAGCGAAAAGGTTGTACACACAGTGCCAGTGAAATTAAATAAATTGCTAACAGTAATATTAGAGATTGTTAATAAACAGTAAAATAAACAATTGTACCGGTGGAAACAGGTTATTTGTAATATACTAATTGGTGCAGGAAATAAAAAATATGACTTAAAATTTGGTTAATTATTTGAAGACTCCCAGTGTGCCAAACGGACTCGTTTCGGATCCGTATCGGGTTCATATTTTCGTTCTTTTTATCCGTTACGGAATCCGTTACGTATCCGTTACTGATCCGTTTGCGGGAAGGATTCCTAAAAAAAAAAAAAACGAATCGTTTTTTCTTCTTTTATGGATACGTTTCGAACCTGTAACGTACATCAAAAACGAATTCAAAACGGATTCGCTTTTAATAATGTTAATGCTGCTTATAAAAAAAAAGAAAACAGGGAGAAGCGCTTATTTTTAATTAAAAAAAACAAAATAACAAAAAAAATAAAAATTACTAGCCCACCCGAGAGTCGAACTCAGGCTCCCGGGGGTATTACTCTTTCATACACGAGACGTTAGATGTTTACTTAACTGATGTAGACTTATTTGATGTTGAGATTTAAAGTTTGTATATTAAACAAATTTCTGTTGTTTTTTTATAAGTATTCTGTGT
>CATOTO010000012.1:31434-58421 GCA_951812925.1 Calliopum simillimum | reverse complement strand
TTGATCAGCGTCACCTCCTGAGTCGATATAGCCATGTCCGTCTGTCTGGCTGGCTGGCTGGCTGGATGGATGGGTGTGTGTGGAAATACATTTTTTTGGGAAAACAGAGCCACATAATTCAATGAAAATTGGTATTCTGCCTCCGTCGTAAAAGTTAGCTCGGGGGAGTGAAAATGAGCGAAATCGGTCAACGGACACGCCTACCTCCCATACAAAAAATATATTCAAAATGCAATAATAAGAGCATTATTTGCAATAACAGAAGCAAAATACACATAAATACTAGGGAAAGTAAGTATAAGCTCTGAGCGAAAACTAGGCGAATTCGGACTAGAGGGCGTGGTACCTCCCATACAAACAAAAGTATCAAAATGTTATACGGAAAGCGTTTTTTGAGATAACCCAACCAAATTGCACTCAAACACTCGGATTTATAAATGCAAGCTATACGCAAGATCTGGGTAAGCTCGGACAAGAGGGCGTGGCACCTCCCATATAAGCAAATGTTTCAAAATTATATAATGAAAGTGTTTTTTGAGATATTCCAACCAAATTTCACTCAAACACGAAAAACATTAATCGTAAATTCTGAGCGTAAAGTAGGCGATGTACGATTAGAGGGCGTGGCACCTCCCATTCAAAATGCTATACTGAAAGATTTTTTAAGGAAAACCTAGCCGTATTTTACTCAAACACTCAGAACAGTAAATGCAAGCTCTACGCAAAATCAAGGTAAGCTCGGAGGTGAGGGCGTGGCACTTCCCATATAAGCCATATAAGCACCTCCCATTCAAAATGCTAAACTGAAAGATTTTTTAAGGAAAACCTAGCCGAATTTTACTCAAACACTCAGAACAGTAAATGCAAGCTCTACGCAAAATCAAGGTAAGCTCGGAGGTGAGGGCGTGGCACTTCCCATATAAGCCATTTGTTCTTATACTCTCCTAATAATATACTTGAAATACAGTGTAGGGTATTTAGTTTTTGGCCAGGCCAAAGATACCACCCTTACTAGTTACAGTTTAAGAAAGTTCCAAAGTTTTTTTTTACTAGGTATATTTTTGATCATATTCATCATTGTTTTTCTATTAAACCATGATGAGTTATGTTACAAATTAAATAGCGTTTAAGTTCATAGACTAGTGTATTGATAAGTAGTATTTTCAAAAAAGTATTCTTGCAAACAGCTGTATTATACCGCGCCAAACAAAACAGTTATGGGTGTCCCGTACAAACGCACAAATCGATGTAATTAATTTTCTGTCTACACACATAACGGTTTAATTTTATTAACATTTTATTTAAAGCTAGTTACTTGGGTACTCTTAAAAAGTGCAGTAATTTTCTGATTTTATTTTGCCTAAAGTATAATAATTATTATCTTATTACTTGTCCCGTACAAACGCAATATTTATTTTATTAAGATTTCTATTAATTATACCCTACACCCAGGGTATATTCACTTTGTCCTTCCGTTTGTAACGCAGAGAAGGAGGCGTGGCAGATATAGAAAAGTATATATATTCTTGATCAGCGTCACCTCCTGGGTCGATATAGCCATGTCCGTCTGTCTGGCTGGCTGGGTGGCTGGCTGGCTGGCTGTGTGTTGAAATACACTTTTTAGGAAAACTGAGCAAGATAATTCAATGAAATTTGGTACACTGCCTCCGTCATCAAAGATAGCTCGGGGGATTGAAAATGAGCGAAATCAGTCAACGGACACGCCTACCACCCATACAAAAAATATATTCAAAATGCAACTTTTTGAGTTTTTTTCACGATAACGCAACCAAAATACACATAAATACTAAAAATTGTAAGCGCAAGCTCTGAACAAAAACCAGGAGAATTCGGACAAGAGGGCGTGGCTCCTCCCATATAAGCAAAAACTTCAAAACGCTATACCGAAAGCGTTTTTTGAGAAAATCAAACTAAATTTTACTCAAATGCTAAGGACTAAAAATTCAAACTCTGAGAAAAAACTGGGTGAATTCGGACAAGAGGGCGTGGCACCTCCCATATAAGCAAAAGGTTCAAAACGCGATACTGAAAACATTTTTGAGATAATCCAACCAAATTGCACTCAAATGCTAAGAACTATAAATTCAAACTCTGAGAAAAAACTGGGTGAATTTAGACAAGAGGGCGTGGCACCTCCCATATAAGCAAAACTTTCAAAATACTGCTGCTTAGGGTATTTAATGTTTGGCCAGGCCAAAAGTAACACCCTTACTAGTTTTTTTCTAATATTGTTGAGAAAACTCTTTAAAAATTATATATATATGGGTACGGTCACCGTTGGTTACTGCTTTTCAGGGAGCTTTATTATGTATATGCACTTAAGAAATTGTGATCATTGATTATATGAGATATGAGCAAAACTGTTATATAAAAATGAAATGGTGTTCATATAGGGCCGTTCAAGTATAACGTAAGCATGTTTAGGTGGGGAGTGGTTCAAGATTTGCTTATTGTTGCTTATACAGGAGGAGAGGTCGATAAAATTCTTACGTAATACAAAAAAAAAATTTAAATTAAAGTCTAACTTAAGCCCTTAAAATTGATTTCAAGTGTCAAGGATTTTTTCAATTTCCGTATGACCGCTATTGCTTTTATTATAAAAATAATTTAGTTCCTGAATTCTTGTTCGTATTTAAAAAACTGCTTACGTCTAATCATGAGAGAGGGGTTCGTGTTCACGATTTGTTAATTTATGCTTATATCATTGATAATCTGCTTACGTAATGCTTAAACAGCATCTATGTAACTTATGAACACATCCCAAAGGCGTGATTCACGGAGTCTGGGGTAATGTGAAATGACTTGTAAGTCAAAAAGGTCGAAGTCGAAGAAAAGGTGCCGTAATCAAAAACGCAAAAAATTTCGCGACACTAGCAGCCACTTTAATACCCTCTTCGAGAATTTTTTCATCTCTGAATCAGAAATAAGTAGCTTAAAAAATTAAAAATGTTCAGCCATGAGCCTATCTCAGGAATTTCAAAATTTCATTAAATTTCAGTTAATGGCCATCAAGTAACATGCAAGAAACACGCTTGGGATAATCATAGTGTTATGGTTTCATTTATAAAATGATTTAAAACTAATTAAATATACATGTATTTCGTAAGAGTCCCGTACAAACGAAAATGTCCCGTACAAACGAAAATGTCCCGTACAAACAATTTAATTTTTATTTAATAACTCTCATTAAAATAAATATTTTTTCAAACTTTTATTGTTTTACTATACCATAACCCTTAGTTTATCCAAAAATATTTTTGCTAATTTTTAAAGCTTATTAATTTAGCTAAAAACTTGCTACAAAGTCAATGGAATGGAAAGTATGGTAGATTTGGGCTGTCCCGTACAAACGAACTTCTTTTCTTATAAATTACTCCCTATCAATAAATATTATTAAGAACAAATAATTGGTTTTAATAGGTCTACGTCACACAAAATAAATGTACTAGATGCTTTTTATACCCTACACCCAGGGTATATTCACTTTGTCCTTCCGTTTGTAACGCAGAGAAGGAGGCGTGGCAGATATGGAAAAGTATATATATTCTTGATCAGCGTCACCTCCTGAGTCGATATAGCCATGTCCGTCTGTCTGGCTGGCTGGGTGGCTGGCTGGGTAACGGCTGTGTGTGGAAATACATTTTTTGGGAAAACTAAGCAAGATAATTCAATGAAATTTGGTACACAGCCTCCGTCATCAAAGTTAGCTCGGGGGATTGAAAATGAGCGAAATCGGTCAACGGACACGCCTACCGCCCATACAAAAATATCTTCAAAATGCAAGTTTTGGAGTATATTTCACAACAATGCAACCAAAATACACATAAATACTACGAATTGTCAGCGCAAGCTCTGAGAAAAAGCTGGTCGAATTCAGACAAGAGGGCGTGGCACCTCTCATATAAGCAAAAGCTTCAAAACGCTGTACTGAAAGTGTTTTTTGAGATAATCAAACTAGATTTGACTCGGACACTAGAAACTATAAATGCAAGCTTTAAGCAAAAACTGGATAAAATCGGACAAGAGGGCGTGGCTCCTCCCATATAAGCAAAAGCTTCAAAACGCTATTCTGAAAATATTTTTTCAGAAAATCCAACCAAATTTCACTTAAATACTAAGAACTATAAATGCAAACCCTGAGAAAAAACTGGGTGAATTTGGAAGGCGAGGCACCTCCTACATTAGCAAAATTTTCAAAATACTGCTGTGTAGGGTATTTAATGTTTGGCCAGGCCAAAGGTAACACCCTTACTAGTTTCTTATTCAGTAAATCCTCAGGTGCAATTTCACAGCTTTCTGCAGTTCTCGACAACTTGGTTGAAATTTTTTCCTGAACTGCGTGCACGAATTTGGAAATTTTCGATTATCTCTACTGGAACAGCCCAAAAACGCACTAAAACGAAAATAAATGCTTTTCGTGTTTAGCAATCCCAAATTAGTTTAAGAAATATGACTACTGAAATGGTTTCTTACCAGATTAAAAATTAAGAAGAAAAAATAAAAAAATAAAATTTTTTTTTAACTTTGAAATGGGCTCCATTTCTTAAAAACTAAAATTTTTTAGTAATTTTTCTTTTAAATTAATCAACATTTAATTTCCTACAATATAGGAATTCCAAAACAAATATTCCACCCTTTAAAAATTACAAAAAACCAATTTATAGAAAAAAAGTCATGAAAATTTTCTTAAAAAATTTAAGTTTTTGTACCGAAACAACAACAAATTTAATATTTGGACCAAAATTTTTTAAGAAGATATGTAGACCAAGTCAAGCTCTACAAAAGTAGTCTTGAAAATATTATGAAAAAATGAACAGTTTTGAAGTAACGGGCAGTCAAAGCGACTTGCCTTTTTTTAGTCAATTTTTCGACCTTTGATCGAAAACCGGCTGGGTTTTTTCCACTACCGATTCCAAATTTTTTTTTGAGATCTTATTTTTTTGACCTCTAATTTCAGGAAATGGACGGGGAGCAAACAAAATCAGAATTTCGCACATATGGGCGCTCTAATATATATGTATGTACGTTAGAGCGCCCACAAGATATATGAAATGTGCAAAGTTGTGAATTTGTTTGCTCCCCGTCCATTTCCTAAAACTAGAGGTCAAAAAAATAAGATCTCAAAAAAAATTAGGAATCGGTAGTGGAAAAAACCCAGCCGGTTTTCGATTTAATGTCGAAAAATTGACTAAAAAAAGGCAAGTCACTTCGACTGCCCGATACTTCGGAAATTTTTATTTTTTCGTAATCTTTATAAGACAACTTTTTTAGAGAATGACTAGGTCAACATTATCCTCTAAGAAAGTTTTGGTCCAAAAATTAAACTTGTTGCTGTTTCGGTACAAAAATTTAAATTTTCTAGGAAAATTTTCATGTCTCTTTTGCTATAAATTGGTTTTTTGTAATTTTTAAAGGGCGGAATATTTGTTCTGGAATTCTTATGTTGTATGAAATTAAATTTTGAATAATTTAAAAAAAAATTTATCTAAAAATATTAAGTTTTAAGGTATGGACCCGGTCTCACAGTTTGGAAAAAAATGAAGTATTTTAATTTTTTTCTTTTAATCGCTTTTTTATGGGATGCAAAAAAATGTATTGCTAGTTATTATTAAATGCATCATTTAGAACTGCTTTTTGCCTTCAAAATGAGTTATAAAATGGGTTTGTGCGATTTTTCTTTAGAAAGTTGTGAATTTGTTTGCTCCCCGTCCATTTCCTAAAACTAGAGGTCAAAAAAATAAGATCTCAAAAAAAAATTAGGAATCGGTAGTGGAAAAAACCCAGCCGGTTTTCGATTTAATGTCGAAAAATTGACTAAAAAAAGGCAAGTCACTTCGACTGCCCGATACTTCGGAAATTTTTATTTTTTCGTAATCTTTATAAGACAACTTTTTTAGAGAATGACTAGGTCAACATTATCCTCTAAGAAAGTTTTGGTCCAAAAATTAAACTTGTTGCTGTTTCGGTACAAAAATTTAAATTTTCTAGGAAAATTTTCATGTCTCTTTTGCTATAAATTGGTTTTTTGTAATTTTTAAAGGGCGGAATATTTGTTCTGGAATTCTTATGTTGTATGAAATTAAATTTTGAATAATTTAAAAAAAAATTTATCTAAAAATATTAAGTTTTAAGGTATGGACCCGGTCTCACAGTTTGGAAAAAAATGAAGTATTTTAATTTTTTTCTTTTAATCGCTTTTTTATGGGATGCAAAAAAATGTATTGCTAGTTATTATTAAATGCATCATTTAGAACTGCTTTTTGCCTTCAAAATGAGTTATAAAATGGGTTTGTGCGATTTTTCTTTAGAAAGTTGTGAATTTGTTTGCTCCCCGTCCATTTCCTAAAACTAGAGGTCAAAAAAATAAGATCTCAAAAAAAAATTAGGAATCGGTAGTGGAAAAAACCCAGCCGGTTTTCGATTTAATGTCGAAAAATTGACTAAAAAAAGGCAAGTCACTTCGACTGCCCGATACTTCGGAAATTTTTATTTTTTCGTAATCTTTATAAGACAACTTTTTTAGAGAATGACTAGGTCAACATTATCCTCTAAGAAAGTTTTGGTCCAAAAATTAAACTTGTTGCTGTTTCGGTACAAAAATTTAAATTTTCTAGGAAAATTTTCATGTCTCTTTTGCTATAAATTGGTTTTTTGTAATTTTTAAAGGGCGAAATATTTGTTCTGGAATTCTTATGTTGTATGAAATTAAATTTTGAATAATTTAAAAAAAAATGTATCTAAAAATATTAAGTTTTAAGGTATGGACCCGGTCTCACAGTTTGGAAAAAAATGAAGTATTTTAATTTTTTTCTTTTAATCGCTTTTTTATGGGATGCAAAAAAATGTATTGCTAGTTATTATTAAATGCATCATTTAGAACTGCTTTTTGCCTTCAAAATGAGTTATAAAATGGGTTTGTGCGATTTTTCTTTAAAAAGTTATGACCATTTTAAAATGACATCATGAAAGTTAAAAATCATGTATGGATTTTCTATAGCAATTGCCATATTACTATATCTTTTATAATGTTTTTTTAAATGGTCATAACTTTTTAAAGAAAAATCATACAAGACCACTTCATAGCTCATTATGAAGAAGAAGAACAGTTCTAAATGATGCATTTAATGAAAAAGACCAAAACGATTTCAGGTGGGTTCTATATGACCTTAAAAATCGTGTTTTTTAAACATTAAGGGTGAGATATCTCACAAACCATAAGAGATACAGCAATTTTGCTTCCAGTTCCGGATTAAACATCAATTAATAAATCTAAAATGACTATTTTGGTTTTGGTTTGTAGTGGTTTTTTTTCAAAATACCATTTTCCGACCTCATTTTAAAAACCATTCGATGAACCAAATTTAAAAACTTTTTTTTCTTATTCAGTAAATGTGCACGTGTAATTTAACATCTTTGTGCTGTTCACGACAACTTGATTTAAATTTTTTAATGGGCTGCGTGCACGAAATTCGGAACTTTCGATTATCTCTGCTGGAACAGCCCAAAAACGCACTTAAACGAAAAAAAATGCTGTTTTCGTGCTCAGCAACCCCAAATTAGTTTAGAAAATATAAATACCAAAATGGTTTCTTATTAAATTAAAAATAAAGAAGAAAAAAATAAAAAAATAAATTTTTTCTTATTTTTTAATATTTTTTTTTTTAATTAATCAACATTTAATTCCCTACAACATAAGAATTCCAGAACAAATATTCCGCCCTTTAAAAATTACAAAAAACCAATTTATAGCAAAAAAGACATGAAAATTTTCTTAAAAAGTTTAAATTTTTGTACCGAAACAGCAACAAGTTTAATTTTTGGACCAAAACTTTCTTAGAGGATAATGTTGACCTAGTCATTCTCTACAAAAGTTGTCTTATAAAGATTACGAAAAAATTAATAGTTTCGAAGTATCGGGCAGTCGAATTGACTTGCCTTTTTTTAGTCAATTTTTCGACCTTTGATCGAAAACCGGCTGGGTTTTTTCCACTACCGATTCCTAATTTTTTTTTGAGATCTTATTTTTTTGACCTCTAGTTTCAGGAAATGGACGGGGAGCAAACAAATTCACAATTTCGCACATATGGGCGCTCTAATGTACGTACATATATATACTTGTATATGTATATATGTGTAATATTTATATATGTATATATATACACATACATACATACATACATATAAAAGGTATCGTTTCCGCACCATTTATTTTTGAAAAAAATCGGTTTTTTCGTATATAAAAAAACACAAACAAAAACCGGAAACAAAAATAGTCATTCCAGATGTGATTTTTGATGCTTAATCCGATTCCGGTATTAGAATTGCTCTATTACGTCTGGAATTTGAGATATCCTTACATAAATGTTTAAAGGACACCACGTTTTTTCCTATTTTTGAAGTTATATAACAAGATAAGGTAATATTATGCCGTAAAATCTGGTATGACAGTTAATAGTCCTAGCTTTTTCCTTGAAAACTCAATCAAACCGATAACGATATCTTTATTTTTGTCGGAGATATCTTTACCTAAAAGTTAAAAAAGTGCAAAAACACGATTTTTGGCTATATTGGATGTTATATGCAGGACACACAAAATTCTTCTGTGAATTTCTATTACCAGAAGCATTTAGTACTTTCTTTTGGCTTTCAATTGAGCTATTAAATGTTCATCTGCAATATTCCTCTACAAAGTTATGACCATTTAAAAATTACATTATGAAGTGCAAACTCACAGGGGTGCCACTAAAATATAGTGTACGAGTATTTCTTATATACGTATTGCTGCAACATGTCGTCTTAAAATAGTCATAACTTTTTAGAAAACAATTACAAGAGACCACTTGTTAGCTCATTTTGAAGATAAAGAATGGTTTTAAATGTGTCGATTGGTAAAAAAGAGCAGACGAATTTCGTCCGTACTGTATACAACCTCAAATATAGCCGAAAACCGAGATTTTTCGATTTAAGTTTCATGGTGTGATTTTAGAGTTAACATAACTTTGCAGCGAAATATTGCAGATAAACATTTGATAGCTCAATTTAAAGCCAAAAGAAAGCACCAAATGCTTCTAGTAATAGAAACTCACAAAAAAATTTTGTGTGTCCTGCATATAACGTCCAATATAGCCAAAAATCATGTTTTTGCACTTTTTTAACTTTTTAGGTAAAGATATCTCCGACAAAAAAAAAGATATCGTTATCGGTTTGATTGAGTTTTCAAGGAAAAAGCTAGGGCTATTAACTGTCATACCAGATTTTACGGCATAATATTACCTTATCTTGTTATATAACTTCAAAAATAGGAAAAAACGTGGTGTCCTTTAAACATTTATGTAAAGATATCTCAAATTCTAGACGTAATAGAGCAATTTTAATACCGGAATCGGATTAAGCATCAAAAATCACATCTGGAATGACTATTTTTGTTTCCGGTTTTTGTTTGTGTTTTTTTATATACGAAAAAACCGATTTTTTTTAAAAATAAATGGTGCGGAAACGATACCTTTTATATGTATGTATGTATGTATGTATATATATATACATATATAAATATTACACATATATGCATATACAAGTATATATATGTACGTACATACATATATATGTGTACATAATATGTATATAAATCCGAGACATTCTCAAAAATCGTTAAAAAAACTAAAATGTCGAAAAAAAAAAACGGCTGGACGTTCGATTTCGCGGTTCCCGGATTCTGATACTAGAAGGGTCTCCCAACATTATCCCTGAAAACAATCGCGGGTGGTATTTCAAAAAGTTAAAATTTTTTAAAAACCACCGTGAAGGAAAATTACAAAAATAGAGTAAAATTTGACTTTTGGTAATTTCACTTAATTGATTATAACTCCGTTATTTATCCATCGATTTTCTCGATTAGTATCTTTTTTTTACTGGGGTTCCTTAGAGTTTTGCACAATGAGGTTTTTTTTTACCGAATTTTGTTCAAGAAAATATCCCAATTGAAAAACTTTTTTTTCGATTTTTCAAAAGAAAAATCAAAATTTTTCGAAACGTTTATTAATAACGCAGAAACTAAAAAACCGATCGAAAATTTAAGTATGAGGCGTTTATGTAGAATTTTATTACCTTTCTTTTGTTGTCTTACATGTTAAGCTGGCTTTACTGGTTTACGAGATATCTTCTCTTCTTATACGAGATAAAATTGTATGTACTTATGTATGTTTGTTTGGAACGGGCAAAACTTTTTCTCGAAAACGGGTACAGCGATTTTAATGAAACTTGGAACAGTGTTAGATATTAGCATACAATGAAGAATGAGCTAGGTTTGAACTTTGTAAATGCTCACCAGGGGGCGTGGCACTGGCCTAAATTTTAAAATTGATTTAGTCATAACTCGCAAACCATACAAGGTATTTGAATGAAATTTGGTAGGCGGGTACTGCTTAATAATACTTTGTAAAAAACAAAAAGTGGGCGGGATCGAAGAAGTGCCACGCCCACTTTTTAACGCTTGAAAATTTTGATTCAATATTACTCGAAAACGACTCCAACGATTTTAATGAAAATTTAGGAGATTTTACCTCTGCAAACAGGAATTATGTTTATGTTTATGTTTATGTTTATTGAGTCTTTGGATAACATATCCTTACAGACTAGAGGTACACAATAATAAGAACTAATAGTACTTAAATTAACAATTTTAAATCAAACTAAAAATAAAGTATTTAATAAGCTTTGAAACCTATTTTTTGATGAACTTAAATCTAAATTATTATCACGAGCAAGTAACGAATTCAAAAGAGATACAGCTCTAGTTATTGGTTCATTATGCGCATAATTAGTCCTATGAAATTGAATTAATATGTAATATGCCATTATATTGAGAAAACTCGTTGAAGGGCGTGACACCGCCCACAAAAATTTAATACGGTATAAAAAGAAAACTAATAAAGTAATCATTCTAAAATTAACTGTGGGGAGCATACTTGCTATAAGGCATCTCTTATCTGAAAGCGGGCAAAATATCGCCGCTGCACGTGGAACTTCCCATACAAGCAAAATACGTTAAATGCTATTTCTCGCAAATGTTACAAGGTATTTTAATGAAATTTGGTATGTAGGCACTGCTTAATAATATCTTGTAACAATCGAAAAGTGGGCGGGATCGAATAAGTGCCACGCCCACTTTTTAACCCTTGAAAATTTTGATTCAATATTACTCGAAAACGACAATTTTGATAAAAATTTTGGATCTGTTACCTCTTCAAACAAGTATTAATATGTCATATGCCATTGTATTGGGAAAACTCGTTAAAGGGCGTGGCACCGCCCACAAAAATATAATGCGCTATAAAAAGAAAACTACTAAAGCAATCTTTCTGAATTTAACTGTAGGGAGTTTCCTTGCTATTAGGCACCTACGACCTGAAAGTAGGCAAAATATCGAAAGTGCGCGTGGAACCTCCCATACAAGTAAAACACATTAAATGCTGTTTCTCGCATATGATACAACATATTTTGATGAAATTTGGTATGCGAATCTGGATCAGGAGTATCTAAAGCACAACAAAAAGAAGGCTTTGTTTAATAATTGCCACGCCCACTTTTTTATCAAAATAAAAATTTTTGTTAATAACTCAGGCACAAAAAAAAAATGGGATGAACTGTTTAATTCGTATATGCAGTCTTATGTACTTTTAAAGGCTTAATCCGTCTTCATCAGCAGAACTGTCATTATACCTGCAGGATTTTGAAATATCCTTGGTTGAAGTTGAAGAAAACGCTGTGTTCAGTCTTACAGCGTAGCTACAAGAAAAGGTGAAATTCTTTTTTATTAATAGCATCGGATAGTTACACTCTTCCTTATTCAAATATCTTTTCAGATTTTTCCAATAGGATTCTTATTTTCCGAGTTATGATCCTTTGAAGATAAGATATTTCAGCCGCCATACAAAAGACAAAATATTTTGGGTGCGTGGCATATCCCATTTATTTATTTTAGGGCATTCTATGTCGCCAAAAAAAATTTGAGTTTTTGATATTTTTCTATACCATTCGATGCTTTCCGAGTTTTTTCTTATTATTATTCTCATCGGTTTATTTATCATTTTGAAAGCATGACCGTAAGAAGTGAAAAGATACAAGTTTCATAACAAACTAGTAAGGGTGTAAATTTTGGCCTGGCCAAAAAATAAATACCCTACACTGCAGTATTTTGAAAAGTTTGCTTATATGGGAGGTGCCACGCCCTCTTGTCCGAGTACACCCAGTTTTTGTTCAGAGCTTGCATTTATAGTTTTTAGTGTCAGAGTGAAATTTAGTTGGATTATCTCAAAAAACTCTTTCAGTATAGCATTTTGAATCTTTTGCTTATATGGGAGGTGCCACGCCCCCTTGTCTGATTTCACCCAATTTTTGCTGAGAGCTTTCATTTATAATTCTTAGTGTCTGAGTCAAATTTGGTTCGAATATCTCAAAAAACGCTTTCAGTATAGCGTTTTGAAGCTTTTGCTTATATGGGAGGTGCCACGCCCTCTTGTCCGAATTCGCTCAAATTTTTATCAGAGCTTGCGCTTACAATTCGTAGTACTTATATGTATTGTGGTTGCATTGTCGTGAAAAATACTCCTAAAATTGCATTTTGAATATAATTTTTGTATGGGCGGTAGGCGTGTCCGTTGACCGATTTTGCTCATTTTCAATCCCCCGAGCTAACTTTGACGACGGAGGCAGCGTACCAAATTTCATTGAATTATCTTGCTCAGTTTTCCCAAAAAGTGTATTTCAACACACAGCCAGCCAGCCAGCCAGCCAGCCAGCCAGCCAGCCAGCCAGCCAGCCAGCCAGACAGACGGACATGGCTATATCGACTCAGGAGATGACGCTGATTTAGAATATATATACTTTTCTATACCTGCCACGCCTCCTTCTCTGCGTTACAAACGGAAGGACAAAGTGAATATACCCTGGGTGTAGGGTATAAAAATAGCTATGAATAAAAACATCGACTAAAATAATAAGATTAGAGTGTTGACAGAGCAGGGATCGGTCTCCAGGTACTATGTGATTATATGAGATATTTCCCCCCCTTCAAAAACAGGAAAAGGGGGATTTCTCGAAAACGTCTCCGTAGAAAAAAAAAAAAATTATTTTCGGAATCAGGGAGTCATTTTATAAGAATTTGATAGTGGTACTCAGATCACAGAAAAAATAATTAATTTGTAAACTAGTGTTACTGATATTATTTCAGTAACCAGTAAACTTAAATTAAAATAACTAATACGACCAACTTAACACACAAAAAAAAAAAAAAAAAAAAAAAATATAAAAAAAAAAAAATTATAAATTGACAACATTAGCTGCAGCTGAAAACAAAAAAAAACTAGTAAGGGTGTAAATTTTGGCCTGGCCAAAAAATAAATACCCTACACTGCAGTATTTTGAAAATTTTGCTTATATGGGAGGTGCCACTCCCTCTTGTCCGAGTACACCCAGTTTTTGTTCAGAGCTTGCATTTATAGTTTTTATTGTCAGAGTGAAATTTGGTTGGATTATATCAAAAAACTCTTTCAGTATAGCATTTTGAATCTTTTGCTTATATGGGAGGTGCCACGCCCTCTTGTCTGATTTCACCCAGTTTTTGCTGAGAGCTTTCATTTATAATTCTTAGTGTCTGAGTCAAATTTGGTTCGAATATCTCAAAAAACGCTTTCAGTTTAGCGTTTTGAAGCTTTTGCTTACATGGGAGGTGCCACGCCCTCTTGTCCGAGTACACCTAGTTTTTGTTCAGAGCTTGCATTTATAGTTTTTAGTGTCAGAGTAAAATTTAGTTGGATTATCTCAAAAAACTTTTTCAGTATAGCATTTTGAAACTTTTGCTTATATGGGAGGTGCCACGCCCCCTTGTACGATTGCAACTAATTTTTGCTGAGAGCTTTCGTTTATAATTTTTAGTGTCTGAGTCAAATTTGGTTCGAATATCTCAAAAAACGCTTTCAGTATAGCGTTTTGAAGCTTTTGCTTATATGGGAGGTGCCACGCCCTCTTGTCCGAATTCGCTCACTTTTTTATCAGAGCTTGCGCTTACAATTCGTAGTACTTATATGTATTGTGGTTGCATTGTCGTGAAAAATACTCCTAAAATTGCATTTTGAACATAATTTTTGTATGGGCGGTAGGCGTGTCCGTTGACCGATTTTGCTCATTTTCAATCCCCCGAGCTAGCTTTGACGACGGAGGCAGCGTACCAAATTTCATTGAATTATCTTGCTCAGTTTTCCCAAAAAGTGTATTTCAACACACAGCCAGCCAGCCACCCAGCCAGCCAGCCAGCCAGCCAGCCACCCAGCCAGCCAGCCAGCCAGACAGACGGACATGGCTATATCGACTCAGGAGGTGACGCTGATCAAGATTATATATACTTTTCTGTACCTGCCACGCCTCCTTCTCTGCGTTACAAACGGAAGGACAAAGTGAATATACCCTGGGTGTAGGGTATAATTAAAATAAATCAATCACCTAAAATTAAAACTAGTAAGGGTGTAAATTTTGGCCTGGCATAAAAATAAATACCCAACACTGCAGTATTTTGAAAATTTTGCTTATATGGGAGGTGCCACTCCCTCTTGTCCGAGTACACCCAGTTTTTGTTCAGAGCATGCATTTATAGTTTTTATTGTCAGAGTGAAATTTAGTTGGATTATCTCAAAAAACTCTTTCAGTATAGCATTTTGAATCTTTTGCTTATATGGGAGGTGCCACGCCCCCTTGTCTGATTTCACCCAGTTTTTGCTGAGAGCTTTCATTTATAATTCTTAGTGTCTGAGTCAAAGTTGGTTCGAATATCTCAAAAAACGCTTTCAGTATAGCGTTTTGAAGCTTTTGCTTATATGGGAGGTGCCACGCCCTCTTGTCCGAGTACACCTAGTTTTTGTTCAGAGCTTGCATTTATAGTTTTTAGTGTCAGAGAGAAATTTAGTTGGATTATCTCAAAAAACTTTTTCAGTATAGCATTTTGAAACTTTTGCTTATATGGGAGGTGTCACGCCCCCTTGTACGATTTCAACCAATTTTTGCTGAGAGCTTTCATTTATAATTTTTAGTGTCTGAGTCAAAGTTGGTTCGAATATCTCAAAAAACGCTTTCAGTATAGCGTTTTGAAGCTTTTGCTTATATGGGAAGTGCCACGCCCTCTTGTCCGAATTCGCTTAGTTTTTTATCAGAGCTTGCGCTTACAATTCGTGGTACTTATATGTATTGTGGTTGCATTGTGGTGAAAAATACTCCTAAAATTGCATTTTGAATATAATTTTTGTATGGGCGGTAGGCGTGGCCGTTGACCGATTTTGCTCATTTTCAATCCCCCGAGCTAGCTTTGACGACGAAGGCAGTGTACCAAATTTCATTGAATTATCTTGCTCAGTTTTCCCAAAAAGTGTATTTCAACACACAGCCAGCCAGCCACCCAGCCAGCCAGCCAGCCAGACAGACGGACATGGCTATATCGACTCAGGAGGTGACGCTGATCAAGATTATATATACTTTTCTATACCTGCCACGCCTCCTTCTCTGCGTTACAAACGGAAGGACAAAGTGAATATACCCTGGGTGTAGGGTATAAAAACAAAACTAGTAAGGGTGTAAAATTTGGCCTGGCCAAACATTAAATACCCTACACTGCAGTATTTTTAAAATTTTGCTCATATGGGAGTTGCTACGCCCTCTTGTCCGAGGTCACCCAGTTTTTGTTCAGCGCTTGCATTTATAGTTTTTAGTGTCTGAGTGAAAAACTTTTTCAGTAAAGCGTTTTGAAGCTTTTGCTTATATAGGAGGTGCCACGCCCTCTTGACCGAGTTCGTCTAGTTTTAGCTTAGAGCGTGCATTTATAGTATTTAGTATTTGAGTGAAGCTTGGTTCGATTATCTCAAGAAACTGTTTCAGTATAGCATTTTGAAACTTTTGCTTATGTGGGAGGTACCACGCCCCCTTGTCCGATTTCACCCAATTTTTGTTGAGAGCTTTCATTTATGATTCTTAGTGTCTGAGTCAAATTTGATTCGAATATTTCAAAAAACGCTTTCAGTATAGCGTTTTTAAGCATTTGCTTATATGGGAGGTGCCACGCCCTCTTGTCCGAATTCGCTTAGTTTTTCCTCAGAGCTTGCGCTTACAATTTTTAATATTAATGCGTATTTTGGTTGCATTGTCGTGAAAAATACTCCTAAAATTGCATTTTGAATATATTTTTTGTATGGGCGGTAGGCGTGTCCGTTGACCGATTTCGCTCATTTTCAATCCCCCGAGCTAACTTTGGTGACGAAGGCAGTGTACCAAGTTTCATTGAATTATCTTTCTCAGTTTTCCCAAAAAGTGTATTTCAACACACAGCCAGCCACCCAGCCAGCCAGCCAGCCAGCCACCCAGCCAGCCAGCCAGACAGACGGACATGGCTATATCGACTCAGGAGGTGACGCTGATCAAGAATATATATACTTTTCTATATCTGCCACGCCTCCTTCTCTGCGTTACAAACGGAAGGACAAAGTGAATATACCCTGGGTGTAGGGTATAAAAAACTAGTAAGGGTGTAAATTTTGGCCTGGCCAAAAAATAAATACCCTACACTGCAGTGTTTTGAAAAGTTTGCTTATATGGGAGGTGCCACGCCCTCTTGTCCGTATACACCCAGTTTTTGTTCAGAGCTTGCATTTATAGTTTTTAGTGTCAGAGTGAAATTTAGTTGGATTATCTCAAAAAACTCTTTCAGTATAGCATTTTGAATCTTTTGTTTATATGGGAGGTGCCACGCCCCCTTGTCTGATTTCACCCAATTTTTGCTGAGAGCTTTCATTTATAATTCTTAGTGTCTGAGTCAAATTTGGTTCGAATATCTCAAAAAACGCTTTCATTATAGCGTTTTGAAGCTTTTGCTTATATGGGAGGTGCCACGCCCTCTTGTCCGAATTCGCTCAAATTTTTATCAGAGCTTGCGCTTACAATTCGTAGTACTTATATGTATTGTGGTTGCATTGTCGTGAAAAATACTCCTAAAATTGCATTTTGAATATAATTTTTGTATGGGCGGTAGGCGTGTCCGTTGACCGATTTTGCTCATTTTCAATCCCCCGAGCTAACTTTGACGACGGAGGCAGTGTACCAAATTTCATTAAATTATCTTGCTCAGTTTTCCCAAAAAGTGTATTTCAACGCACAGCCAGCCAGCCAGCCACCCAGCCAGCCAGCCAGCCAGACAGACGGACATGGCTATATCGACTCAGGAGGTGACGCTGATCAAGAATATATATACTTTTCTATACCTGCCACGCCTCCTTCTCTCCGTTACAAACGGAAGGACAAAGTGAATATACCCTGGGTGTAGGGTATAAAAACAACCGCAATCGACGAAAACCAAGCAAAGGGCTTTTATATAGCTTCAACTTGCTTGTACTGTTGTTGTTTTTGTTTTTTTTTTTCACATTCCGTCTTCTCCCTTTCCCATGCAGTTGTTGGTGTGATTAAGACTGCATTAAGAGCGTAAAGTGTTTGTGCGACAAGGCATAACACTGTCGTACAGCATTTTATTTGCGCTCTTTTTGTATTTTTGGTTACACCATCAATTGTTAAATTTTTCTTAACACTACGGGTGTCCCAGATGTCGGAAAATTTTCGTATAGATTTTTGCAACATCTGTGGCCTGAAGGCAAATTTTTTTCTGTCTATGCTCATGTCTCTAGTATTAGGCCTCTAATAATGGCTCTAGGTGAAACCCAGGTGTGTTCGGATGCAGATCTGTTTGATTTTCATATACCTGGGTATTACTTCTTGCCATTGTTCCCTGCCCATAGGGGTCTCGCCCATTATATTCGCAGCGATGTTGCGTACCAGTGCCAGCAGCAATTCAGTTCCGAATTAAGTTCCATGTGGGTTAAGTTCAAAGTCCAGTCGCACATCCTGCATTTTTGCTTCATTTATAAAAGCCCAAATTTAGGGAGGAATCCTACTTTTGATAAAGTGGACTTCCTCTCTGATTCGATTTCCCAGATTTTGGAGTCGTACCTGGACAGTGAAATCGTTGTTGCTGGAGATTTCAATGTCCATAACTCCAATTGGCTGCGCCATTCCAGTCGTACATCTCCTGAAGGCAGTTATGTTGAGCTCTTTGCCGAGTTAAACCAACTAACTCAACTAGTGAATGACCCCACATATATACCTCGTGTTGGGGGCATAGCCTTAGTATTCTAGACCTTTGTCTGACGTCGCATCATGAGAAATATGATGTTTCTGTCTCTGCACCTCTTGGTATTTCGGACCATTGTACCATTTCCGCTGCTTTTTCATATACTAGCTTGGACCCCGTTTCGCCCAAATCCCCGAAACGAACGGTATGGCTTTATGATAAAGCAAATTGGGATGCGTTAAATAATTTTTATCGCAGTTTCAATTGGAAATTGTGTTTCGCTGACAGAAACATAAATGCCGCGGCTTTAATGGTGCAGGAAATTATTTTATTGGGTATGAGGTCCTTCATTCCTAATAAAAAAGTTAGCATCAAACCAAAGGACCATTCTTGGTTTAATGAGACTTGCAAAATTGCAGTCAGGTCTAAAGAGGAAGCGTTCCAAAATTGGCGTTCCAACAGGAATACCGATACTGAAAGACTTCGCAGTGAGGCAGGAAATCGCTGTAATGCCACGATTCAGCGCGAAAAGCATCTTCACGAGCTCGAAATGCGCAAAAGAATCCTTTAACTGCCGAAAGGTAGTAAATACTTTTGGTCGTTTGCTAAGAGAGTGAAGAATCAGTCTTCATCGTCTATTCCAACTCTCTTAACGAACGACGAAATCTTCATTGATCCCGTTGATAAAGCTAATCTTTTGGCTAGCATCTTTTCTAAGAATGCTGCTCTGCCTGATAGCAATCAACTACCGCCCAACATCGAGAGAAAGTCCTCGGCTATGCCAAGGATCTTCTTTTTAACTAGGGCGGTAAAAAAGGTCCTTGCTAACCTCAATATTAACAAAGCGTCAGGGCCGGATGGCTTATCAGCCCATGTGTTGCGAAAGTGTGCCGCAACACTGGCTCGCGCATTAAGGAATTTATTTAGCATTTCCTACACTTGTGGTGAATTTCCATCATGTTGGAAGGTTGCTTATGTCCAGCCAGTACCCAAAAAAGGCGAGGCTACCAACCCCAATAATTATCGGTCCATTGCAATATGCTCAGCGCTCTCCAAAGTTATGGAAAGCGTTATAAACTTTCACTTTATAAATTATCTGGAGTGCAACTGGTGACTTAATGGCGTTCGTCACTGAGAGGTGGAACCAATGTGTCCACCTTCTTGGTGAAAGTATGGTTGTTGCTCTGGATATTTCTAAAGCTTTTGATCATGTGTGGCATAGCGCCCTCGGCGTCGGTGATTCCTTCGCTCGTTGGATAACGAGCTTTTGCAGTGGCCGTTCTATTCGTGTTGTCGTAGACGGTTTCACATCTAGCGAATACTCCATTAACGCTGGAGTTCCCCAGGGTTCGGTCCTATCCCCGTCTCTTTTTCTTGTCTTTATCGATGACCTTCTGTCATCGACCATTAATCCAATCCACTCCTTTGCGGATGACAGCAGTATTTGTCATTTATATTGCTTCAAAAAGCGTCCAAGCTCTGAGGAGATTGAGAGAAAAAGGCGGTATATGAATGTCACACTCACAAATGACCTCAAAACAATCTCCGAGTGGGGTCGAGCTAATCGGGTCGAATTCAACGCTAGCAAAACCCAATGCTGTCTGCTATCCCACAGACGAGTGGATTATCCCCCTTCACCCCTAATATGGCCGGCGTAGACATTATGAGATTATCAACTCTTGACGTTCTGGGCGTATCGATTCAAGCTGATCTGAGGTGGACAGATCATGTTTTCGATGTGTCGAAAGAAGCGGCCAAGTGTTTAGGTTATCTAAAACGGTGTAAGAAATACTTCACTCCTGTTGATCTTCGGACTGTCTATTTCGCCTATATTAGACCTACGCTACAGTACAACTCGCACATCTGGGCCGGGGCTCCAAAAACTACTGGAGCTGCTAGACAGAGTCCAACGTCGTGCGATGAGTTGATTGGGGATGCGGTTGTTGTATCCTCTATTGATTCTCTTGAACACCGTCGTAACGTTGGGTGCGTTACTCTTTTTTATAGATACTATCATGGGTTGTGCTCTAGGGAAATTTATGGGCTGGTTCCGTCAGTTCGTATGTTTTCTCGCAGCACTTGGGTGTCCCATCAGGCCCATCCCTACTGCATTGCAACGGTGTTTAACAAAACATTGCACTATCGTGATAATTCGTTCTTTGGTCGAACGATTAAGTTGTGGAATAATCTCCCTGCGATCGATTTCCCGATGGTTTTGACATCGGTGGATTTAAGAAAAATGTTCATCGACACTACTCCTCTTCTCCCCCATCCCTCTAACCTATTACCTTTTCTACAAATGAACATGGTGCATTGCATTTATAGGGGCTATCCCCTGAGCGTTGGTTTAAGTAATAAAAAACTAGTAAGGGTGTAAAATTTGGCCTGGCCAAACATTAAATACCCTACACTGCAGTATTTTTAAAATTTTGCTCATATGGGAGTTGCTACGCCCTCTTGTCCGAGGTCACCCAGTTTTTGTTCAGCGCTTGCATTTATAGTTTTTAGTGTCTGAGTGAAAAACTTTTTCAGTAAAGCGTTTTGAAGCTTTTGCTTATATAGGAGGTGCCACGCCCTCTTGACCGAGTTCGTCTAGTTTTAGCTTAGAGCGTGCATTTATAGTATTTAGTATTTGAGTGAAGCTTGGTTCGATTATCTCAAGAAACTGTTTCAGTATAGCATTTTGAAACTTTTGCTTATGTGGGAGGTACCACGCCCCCTTGTCCGATTTCACCCAATTTTTGTTGAGAGCTTTCATTTATGATTCTTAGTGTCTGAGTCAAATTTGATTCGAATATTTCAAAAAACGCTTTCAGTATAGCGTTTTTAAGCATTTGCTTATATGGGAGGTGCCACGCCCTCTTGTCCGAATTCGCTTAGTTTTTCCTCAGAGCTTGCGCTTACAATTTTTAATATTAATGCGTATTTTGGTTGCATTGTCGTGAAAAATACTCCTAAAATTGCATTTTGAATATATTTTTTGTATGGGCGGTAGGCGTGTCCGTTGACCGATTTCGCTCATTTTCAATCCCCCGAGCTAACTTTGGTGACGAAGGCAGTGTACCAAGTTTCATTGAATTATCTTTCTCAGTTTTCCCAAAAAGTGTATTTCAACACACAGCCAGCCACCCAGCCAGCCAGCCAGCCAGCCAGCCAGCCACCCAGCCAGCCAGCCAGACAGACGGACATGGCTATATCGACTCAGGAGGTGACGCTGATCAAGAATATATATACTTTTCTATATCTGCCACGCCTCCTTCTCTGCGTTACAAACGGAAGGACAAAGTGAATATACCCTGGGTGTAGGGTATAACTAGTAAGGGTGTAAAATTTGGCCTGGCCAAACATTAAATACCCTACACTGCAGTATTCTTCAAATTTTGCTCATATGGGAGTTGCTACGCCCTCTTGTCCGAGGTCACCCAGTTTTTGTTCAGCGCTTGCATTTATAGTTTTTTGTGTCTGAGTGAAAAACTTTTTCAGTAAAGCGTTTTGAAGCTTTTGCTTACATAGGAGGTGCCACGCCCTCTTGAACGAATTCGTCTAGTTTTAGCTTAGAGCGTGCATTTATAGTATTTAGTATTTGAGTGAAGCTTGGTTCGATTATCTCAAGAAACTGTTTCAGTATAGCATTTTGAAACTTTTGCTAATGTGGGAGGTACCACGCCCCCTTGTCCGATTTCACCCAATTTTTGTTGAGAGCTTTCATTTATGATTCTTAGAGTCTGAGTCAAGTTTGATTCGAATATTTCAAAAAACGCTATCAGTATAGCGTTTTTAAGCATTTGCTTATATGGGAGGTGCCACGCCCTCTTGTCCGAATTTGCTTAGTTTTTCCTCAGAGCTTGCGCTTACAATTTTTAATATTAATGCGTATTTTGGTTGCATTGTCGTGAAAAAAACTCCTAAAATTGCATTTTGAATATATTTTTTGTATGGGCGGTAGGCGTGTCCGTTGACCGATTTCGCTCATTTTCAATCCCCCGAGCTAACTTTGGTGACGAAGGCAGTGTACCAAGTTTCATTGAATTATCTTGCTCAGTTTTCCCAAAAAGTGTATTTCAACACACAGCCAGCCACCCAGCCAGCCAGCCAGCCAGCCAGCCAGCCAGCCACCCAGCTAGCCAGCCAACCAGCCAGCCAGACAGACGGACATGGCTATATCGACTCAGGAGGTGACGCTGATCAAGAATAAATATACTTTTCTATATCTGCCACGCCTCCTTCTCTGCGTTACAAACGGAAGGACAAAGTGAATATACCCTGGGTGTAGGGTATAACTAGTAAGGGTGTAAAATTTGGCCTGGCCAAACATTAAATACCCTACACTGCAGTATTCTTCAAATTTTGCTCATATGGGAGTTGCTACGCCCTCTTGTCCGAGGTCACCCAGTTTTTGTTCAGCGCTTGCATTTATAGTTTTTTGTGTCTGAGTGAAAAACTTTTTCAGTAAAGCGTTTTGCAGCTTTTGCTTACATAGGAGGTGCCACGCCCTCTTGAACGAATTCGTCTAGTTTTAGCTTAGAGCGTGCATTTATAGTATTTAGTATTTGAGTGAAGCTTGGTTCGATTATCTCAAGAAACTGTTTCAGTATAGCATTTTGAAACTTTTGCTAATGTGGGAGGTACCACGCCCCCTTGTCCGATTTTACCCAATTTTTGTTGAGAGCTTTCATTTATGATTCTTAGTGTCTGAGTCAAATTTGATTCGAATATTTCAAAAAACGCTATCAGTATAGCGTTTTTAAGCATTTGCTTATATGGGAGGTGCCACGCCCTCTTGTCCGAATTTGCTTAGTTTTTCCTCAGAGCTTGCGCTTACAATTTTTAATATTAATGCGTATTTTGGTTGCATTGTCGTGAAAAAAACTCATAAAATTGCATTTTGAATATATTTTTGTATGGGCGGTAGGCGTGTCCGTTGACCGATTTCGCTCATTTTCAATCCCCCGAGCTAACTTTGGTGACGAAGGCAGTGTACCAAGTTTCATTGAATTATCTTGCTCAGTTTTCCCAAAAAGTGTATTTCAACACACAGCCAGCCACCCAGCCAGCCAGCCAGCCAGCCACCCAGCCAGCCAGCCAGCCAGCCAGACAGACGGACATGGCTATATCGACTCAGGAGGTGACGCTGATCAAGAATATATATACTTTTCTATATCTGCCACGCCTCCTTCTCTGCGTTACAAACGGAAGGACAAAGTGAATATACCCTGGGTGTAGGGTATAAAAATGTGAAATTGCAATATCAGTAAAAGTAATTAAATGATAAATTGCAATATCAGTAAAAGTACCTGGAGACCGATCCTTGCTCGGTCAACTATTTAATATGATAATTTAAGAGTTATTTTTTTGTGGTGCAGATAAATCACAAAATTCATCAAAAAAAGCTTAAAATATCTTGTATACGTATAAAAACAAGTTATATGTTATACGAAGCGTTGAAAATTATTAAAAAAGAAAGTTAAACTTCGAAAATAATCAAAAATTAAAACAAAAAATCCATGGTTATCGAAAAAAAATAACTTCGGAAAACATAAAAAAGTTTTGAATAGTATCGATAAATATATAATATCGAAAATGAAGAATTATCGGAAGAACTTAAAAATAAATGAATAACATTGGAAAAATCATTATTTTGATTGGGAAATCAAATCAGATCATTATTTTGATTGGGAATTAAATCAAAATTTTCAACGTCTAAAAAGGGGGCGTGGTACTTCTTCGATACCGCCAACTTTTCGGTTATTATAAGGCATTAATAAGCAGTACCTACATACCAAATTTCATTAAAATATCTTGTATCATTTGCGAAAAATAGTATTTAACGTATTTGGCTTGTATGGGAGTTTCCACGCGCAATGGCAATATTTCGCCCACTTTCAGAACAGAGATGCCTTTTTGCAATTACGCACCTCACAGTTAATTTCAGAATGTTTGCTTTATTAGTTTTCTTTTTATACCGTTTTATATTTTTGTGGGCGGTGCCACGCCCTCCAACGACTTTTCCCAATATAACGGCATATCACATATTAATCCTTGTTTGCAGAGGTAACATCTCCTAAATTTTCATCAAAATTGTTGGAGTCGTTTTCGAGTAATATTAAATCAAAATTTTCAATGGCAAAAAAGTGGGCGTGGTACCTCCTCGATTCCGCCCACTTTTCGTTAATTACAAAGCATTGATAAGTAGTACCTACACACCAAATTTCATTAAAATATCTTGTAACATTTGCGAGAAATAGCATAAAACGTATTTCGCTTGTATGGGAGGTTCCACGCGCAACGGCGATATTTCACCCACTTTCAGATCAGAGATGGCTTATAGCAAGTAGGCTCCCCACAGTTAATTTCAGAATGATTACTTTATTGGTTTTCTTTTTATACCGAATTATAATTTTGTGGGTGGTGCCACGCCCTTCAACGAGTTTTCCCAATATAACGGCACATTTCATATTAATCCTTGTTTGCAGAGGTAACATCTCCTAAATTTTCATCAAAATTGTTGGAGTCGTTTTCGAGTAATATTAAATCAAAATTTTCAATGGCTAAAAAGTGGGCGTTGCACTTCTTCGATTCCACCCACTTTCTGTCCGTTAGAAGACATTGACAGTAAGTAGATGTGTACTAAATTTCATCAAAATACCTTTAATGGTTTGGAAGTTATGACTAGATGAAGTTTAAACTTTAGGGCTGTGCCACGCCCCCTAGTGGGCAGCTATAAAGTTGAAACCTTGTTTATTCTCCATTTTATGCTAGAGTGCATCCTTTGATAAAGTTTCATTGAAATCGCTGCATCCGTTCTCGAGAAAATATATTTATAAATATATCAACATATAAATATATAAATAAACATACATATAATTTTATCTCGTATAAGAAGAGAAGAATTTACTGCTAACTGATATTTTTTCCAGTAATCAGTAAAATTAACTCATAATGCAAATTTAATTTGCATTATCAATAATAATTTATTGGTTACTGCTTTTTTTTAAATTATCAATAATACTTTATTGGTAATTGCAAATTAAATTACAATATCAGTGACAAATTTATTTTACTAGAATTGTACCGGTACTGAAAAGTGCCCAACTATGCTTGTAACAGACAAAAAGTATGCGAGATCGAAAAAGTGCCACGCCCACTTTTTAGCCCTTGAAAATTTTGATTCAATATTACTCGAAAACGAGTCCAACAATTTTAATGAAAATTAAGGAGGTGTTTCCAATGCAAACAAGGATTACTTTGTGATACGCCGTTATATTGGGAAAACTCGTTGAAGGGCGTGGCACCGCCCACAAAAATATAAAACGTTATAACAAGAAAACTAATAAAGCAATCTTCCTGAATCTGACTGTAGGGACTCTACTTGCTATTAGGCATCTCTGATCTGAAAGTGGGCGAAATATCGCCGCTGCACGTGGAACCTTCCATACAAGCAAAATACGTTAAATGCTATTTTTCGCAAATGTTACAAGATAGGTGCTGCTTATCAATGCCTTGTAATAACCGAAAAGTGGGCGTTATCAAAGAAGTGCCACGCCCCTTTTTTTAACCATTGAAAATTTTGATTCAATATTACTCGAAAACGACTCCAACAATTTTAATGAAAATTTGAGAGATTTTACCCCCAAAAACAAGTAACAATATGTGATATGCCATTGTATTAGGTACAAACCATTTCAAAACGATCAAGATTTTTTTTTATGGCATCCGATTTGGCTATAAATTGGCATAAGCAATAGTTGCATAGTGGAAAAAATTACCACCAAATATTTTTTCAAAATTTAAAAAAATGGCGGAGATATGGGACTTTGAAACTTTTAGGTTAGTTTTTTTTGAGAAGCTATAACTTCGGTTGCATTTATCCAATTTTCAATTTTATGGTGTTAAATGATTTGTCTTAAAACAGGCTTTAAAATAAAAACTAGCAAACATTTTTTTTTTTTTATATATAGTTTACACTGAAAAAAAAAAAATTTAAATTGAGTTTCCCAAAGTACGTCCTTTTTAATATTTTTTATTTTTCTTGTAAAAAAAGCTACAAGTGTAACTTACCAGTCCCCCAAAAATTGGAGTGAGCCTCCCAGTGGTTCTCCAGAAAATAAATAAAATGTAACTTGATTTGTAAATAAAAATTTTTTTTTTTATTTTAATTTTTCTTGTACAAACAATGTTCTTAAATTAAATTCATCATTAAATATTGCTCTAATTTGATCGAACCTTGCGCTGATTTACTGTTTTATTTTTATACCCTACACCCAGGGAATATTCACTTTGTCCTTCCGTTTGTAACGCAGAGAAGGAGGCGTGGCAGATATAGAAAAGTATATATATTATTGATCAGCGTCACCTCCTGAGTCGATATAGCCATGTCCGTCTGTCTGGCTGGCTGGGTGTGTGTGGAAATACATTTTTTAGGAAAACTGAGCAACATAATTCCATGAAATTTGGTATTCTGCCTCCGTCGTAAAAGTTAGCTCGGGGGATTGAAAATGAGCGAAATCAGTCAACGGACACGCCTACCGCCCATACAAAAAATATATTCAAAATGCAATAATAAGAGCATTATTTGCAATAACAGAAGCAAAATACACATAAATACTAAGAAAATTAAGTGTAAGCTCTGAGCAAAAACTAGGTGAATTCGGACTGGAGGGCGTGGCATCTCCCATATAAACAAAAGTTTCAAAATGTTATACGGAAAGCGTTTTTTGAGATAACCCAACCAAATTACACTCAAACACTCGGATCTATAAGAGCAAGCTATACGCAAGATTAAGTTCAACCCGGACAAGAGGGCGTGGCACCT
>CATOTO010000012.1:0-31234 GCA_951812925.1 Calliopum simillimum | reverse complement strand
AGTTTAGTTTTTCAAAAGTTAAAGTAAAAGTTGATAAGTGTTGTGCAGACAAAATTTAAGAAACATATTAAAGAAAAAGCTTACATATTTGGGAACAATGTCTTATATTAAAAAGTGTTTTGATCCATATAAACTGCCTAACCACAATAATTTGAAAAAATACCTAAGAAAGGTTTCCAAAGATATTTCTTAAAAGCTCCCAGGCGTTTCAAAAGATAGTTTTATTTGCAATAGTTTTCGTAAAAAACTTTCGAAGGAACAATTTTTTACTAAATAATTTAAAAAAAATCATTCCACAAATGCTATTCAGGAAGATGAATCGTTACATGATGATGATATGGAAGTTCAAAGTGATATATCAGATAATAATGAACATAAAGATTTTAACAAATAAAGAGCCTTTCAATTTTTAAATTCTTGTTTACGAATTCTCGGAGAAGAAGAGAATAGTTTCGGTAAAGTTACAACTAAAAACCAAAAGAAAACCATCTGCAGGAAGGATTGTGAAGCGCTTCAGTGCAAACTTTTTGATCAGAATGTTGAAAAAAAAAATGATGAAATTATAGTTCATTTGAAAGAAAATTTTGAAAAAACTAAAATTAAAGAAAACTAGTAAGGGTGTTACCTTTGGCCTGGCCAAACATTAAATACCCTACACTGCAGTATTTTGAACATTTTGCTTATATGGGAGGTGCCACGCCCTCTTGTGCGAATCCACCCATTTTTTTCTCAGAGTTTGAATTTATAGTTCTTAGTATTTGAGTGAAATTTGGTTGGATTATCTCAAAAAATGCATCAGTATAGCGTTTTGAAGCTTTTGCGTATATGGGAGGTGCCACGCCCTCTTGTCCGATTTTATCCAGTTTTTGTCTAAAGCTTTCATTTATAATTTTTAGTGTTTGAGTAACATTTAGTTCTATTATCTCTAAAAACTTTTCAGTATATTATTTTGAAGCTTTTGCTTATATGATAGGTGCCACGCCCTGTTGTCCGAATTTGCCCAGTTTTTCCTTAGAGCTTGCGCCTACAATTCGTAGTATTTATGTGTATTTTGGTTGCATTATCGTGAAAAATACTCCAAAAGTTACATTTTGAATATATTTTTTGTATGGGCGGTAGGCGTGTTCGTTGATCGATTTTGCTCATTTCCAATCCCCCGAGCTAACTTTGACGACAGAGGCTGTGCACCAAATTTCATTGAATTATCTTGCTTAGTTTTCTCAAAAAATGTATTTCCACACACAGCCAGCCAGCCAGCCAGCCAGCCAGCCAGCCAGCCAGCCACCCAGCCAGCCAGACAGACGGACATGGCTATATCGACTCAAGAGATGACGCTGATCCAGAATATATATACTTTTCTATATCTGCCACGCCTCCTTCTCTGCGTTACAAACGGAAAGACAAAGTGAATATACCCTGGGTGTAGGGTATAAAAATATCCATCTTTACCATTTTACCAAGCAGTTGGTCAATAAGGCAGATTCAATCTGAATTCAACACCACCAGCCAGCCAGCCAGCCAGACAGACGGACATGGCTATATCGACTCAAGAGATGACGCTGATCAAGAATATATATACTTTTCTATATCTGCCACGCCTCCTTCTCTGCGTTACAAACGGAAGGACAAAGTGAATATACCCTGGGTGTAGGGTATAAAAAATATCCATCTTTACCATTTTACCAAGCAGTTGGTCAATAAGGCAGATTCAATCTGAATTCAACACCACCTATCATATGGCTCACAAATCTAAAGAATTAATTGAATCCAAAGGATTTCTTTCAGCCCCGGATCCAAAGGTAGGCAATAGGTTGCCAGAAAAAACTACATTGAATGCTAAAGCGTTTTATAGAAACGATGATAACAGTCGTATAATGCCGGGAAAACGTGAACATGTCTATAAAAGTAAGTGGACAAAGAACAAATGTTCAGAAACGATTATTTCTGTGCAACTTGAGAGAATTGCAGAGATGGGCACAGCTAGTTACTTTTGTAACTTGATACATTTTTGTTACTTGTTACTTTTGTACCAAGTATCAAAATTTTTTTTAGTTATTTGTTACTTTTGTATCAAGTAACAAAATTTTTTTTGATACTGATACAAAAGTACAATAGCAATTAACTAAAAAAATTTTTGATACTTGATACAAAAGTAACAAGTAACTAAAAAATTTTTGATACTTGTTACAAAAGTAGCAATCTCATGAGTAACTATTGTTACTAGTATCGCCGGTGGCCCAATTTTGGCCTTTTACGTTGAGATAAATACACTTTTTCCGAGTGCCGTTTGGTAAAAAAGAAAGCCAGAACATTGAGTATTCATTAATCGTAGCAACATTTTTTATATGCAGCAGGCTCAGTATAATATCGGTAGAGTCCAAAAATATCCTTAAAGTATCGAAAAACATCCAAAATATCGAAAAGAGCTCAAAAGTATCGAAAAATATCGGTAAAAGTCCAAAAGTTTCGAGAATCATCCAAAATATCGATAAAAGTCCAAAAGTATCGAGAAACATCCAAAATATCGATAAAAGTCCAAAAGTGTCGAGAAACATCCAAAACATGGGGAAAAGTCCAAAAGTATTGAGAAACATCCAAAATATCGGTAAAAGTCCAAAATTATCGAAAAACATCCAAAATATCGGTAAAAGTCCAAAAGTATCGAAAAACATCCAAAATATCGGTAAAAGTCCAAACGTATCGAGAAACATCCAAAATATCGATAAAAGTCCAGAAGTATCGAGAAACATCCAAAATATCGGTAAGAGTCCAAAATATCGAAAAACATCCAAAATATCGGTAAAACTCCAATAGTATCGAGAAACATCCAAAATATCGATAAAAGTTAAGAAGTATCGAGAAACATCCAAAATATCGGTAAAAGTCCAAAAGTATCGAAAAACATCCAAAATATCGGTAAAAGTCCAAAAGTATAGAGAAACATCCAAAATATCGATAAAAGTGCAAAAGTATCGAAGAATATCCAAAACATCGGTAAAAGTCCAAAAGTATCGAGAAACATCCAAAATATCGATAAAAGTTAAAAAGTATCGAAAAATAACCAAAACATCGGTAAAAGTCCAAAAGTATCGAGAAACATAACAAATATCGGTTAAAGTCCAGATGTATCGAGAAAAATCCAAAATATCGATGAAAGTCCAGAAGTATCGAGAAACATCCAAAATATCGGTAAAAGTCCAAAAGTATCGAAAAACATCCAAAATATCGATAAAAGTTCAAAAGTATTGAGAAACATCCAAAATATCGATAAAAGTCCAAAAGTATCGAAAAACATCCAAAATATCGATAAAAGTCCAGAAGTATCGAGAAACATCCAAAATATCGGTAGAAGTCCAAAAGTATTGAGAAACATCCAAAATATCGGTAAAAGTCCAAAATTATCGAAAAACATCCAAAATATCGGTAAAAGTCCAAAAGTATCGAAAAACATCCAAAATATCGGTAAAAGTCCAAACGTATCGAGAAACATTGAAAATATCGATAATAGTCCAAAAATATCGAAAAACATCCAAAATATCGGTTAAAATCCAAAAGTGTCAAAAATATCGATCAAAGTCCAAAATATCGAAAAACATCCAAAATATCGGTGCAGAACGTCGACAGAGTGCAACGAAACAGGTTTCGTGCACACAGTGGGCTCCTACGTGTTTTGAGTTTGACTTTATTGACGACAAAATCGTGGTATGGGGATGTGTTTGTACTCATTTCAGGATTATAAAACTGCTCCAAGTAAAATCGGAGCTGATCGGTTTCGAAAGTTACACCTAATTACATGGGTTTTTATTTTCTACTGTACAGTAACAAAAAAATTTAAATCAAAATGTCATGGATTCAACACGAAATCACGTAAAATTATTCGTGAGGACTAATGGAATCTAAAAAACAGGGTTCTGAAATCAAACCGTTTTTAGTTCCTTGCAATTTTGTAAAGAAACGGGTTTTTTTTGCAAATTGACCCAAAACCTTTAAAAATAACAAGAAATTAAGACAAAAAATGTCATTTATAATGGATTTGCCAAATCTAAATCTGAATCCGGCAGCAGAATTGCTCTATCACATATAGTTTTTGAGATATTCTTACATAATAAAAGAACTAATGACGAATTTTAGTAATTTTTGATGTTATATAATAAGATCAGATAATTGTAAGTCATAAAACCTGATACGGAAGATGAAAGATCCATTCTTTTTCTTTAAAATTCAATTTGAATTACATCAATATCTTTTGTTTTTTTCAAAATATCTTAACCTTAAAAGTTGAAAAAGGGCTAATAATCGGTTTTGGCTATATTTGGGGTTAAATATAGGACGAATAAAATTGTTATGCTATTTTATATTAATTGTACTATTTAGTACTATTCTTAGTCTTCACAATGAGTTACAAAATGAGCTCATATTATTTTCCATTACAAAGCTATGATCATTTTAAAAAGACATTACATTTACATTTTCAGGTAAAGTACCTGGAGACCGATCCCTGCTCGGTCAACAATCTAATCTTATTATTTTAGTCGATGTTTTTATTCATAGCTGTTTTTTGTTATGAAACTCGTACCTTTTCACCTCTAATGGTTCTGCTTTCAAAATGATAAATTAACCGATGAGAATAATAATAACAAAAAATTCGGAAAGTATCGAATGGTGTAGAAAAGTATCAAAAACTCAAATTTTTTTTGGCGAAATAGAATGCCCTAAAATAAATAAATGGGATATGCCACGCACCCAAAATATTTTGTCTTTTGTATGGCGGCTGAAATATCTTATCTTCAAAGGATCATAACTCGGAAAATAAGAATCCTATTGGAAAAATCTGAAAGAATATTTGGATAAGGAAGAGTGTAACTATCCGATGCTATTAATAAAAAAGAATTTCGCCTTTTCTTATAGCTACGCTGTAAGACTGAACACAGCGTTTTCTTCAACTTAAAGCAAAGATATTTCAAAATCCTGCAGGTATAATGACAGTTCTGCTGATGAAGACGGATTAAGCGTCAAAAAGTACATAAGACTGCATATAAGAATTAAACAGTTCATTCCATTTTTTTTTTTTGTGCCTGAGTTATAAACAAAAATTTTTATTTTTATAAAAAAGTGGGCATGGCAATTATTAAACAAAGCCATCTTTTTGTTATGCTTTAGATACTCCTGATCCAGATTCGCATACCAAATTTCATCAAAATATGTTGTATCATTTGCGAGAAACAGCATTTAATGTGTTTTACTTGTATGGGAGGTTCCACGCGCACTTTCGATATGTTGCCTACTTTCAGGTCGTAGGTGCCTAATAGCAAATAGACTCCCTACAGTTAAATTCAGAAAGATTGCTTTAGTACTTTTCTTTTTATAGCGCAATATATTTTTGTGGGCGGTGCCACGCCCTTGAACGAGTTTTCACAATATAATGGCATATGACACATTAATTCTTGTTTGAAGAGGTTACAGATCCAAAATTTTCATCAAAATTGTCGGAGTCGTTTTCGAGTAATATTGAATCAAAATTTTCAAGGGTTAAAAAGTGGGCGTGGCACTTACTCGATCCCGCCCACTTTTCGTTTGTTACAAGATATTATTAAGCAGTACCTTCATACCAAATTTCATTAAAATACCTTGTAACATTTGCGAGAAATAGCATTTAACGTATTTTGCTTGTATGGGAGGTTCCACGCGCAACGGCGATATTTTGCCCGCTTTCAGATCAGAGATGCCTTATAGCAAGTATGCTCCCCACGGTTAATTTTAGAATGATTACTTTATTAGTTTTCTTTTTATACCGTATTATATTTATGTGGGATGTGCCACGCCCTTCAACGAGTTTTCCCAATATAACGGCATATCACATATTAATAATTGTTTAAAGAGGTAAAATCTCCAAAATTTTCATTAAAATCGTTGGAGTCGTTTTCGAGTAATATTGAATCAAAATTTTCATGCGTTAAAAAGTGGGCGTGGCACTTATTTAATCCCGCCCACTTTTTGTCTGTCACAAGGTACTGTCAAACAGTACCCGCCTACCAAATTTCATTCAAATACCTTGTATAGTTTGCGAGTTATGACCAAATCAAATTTAAAATTTAGGGCGGTGCCACGCCCCCTGGTGAGCATTTACAAAGTTCAAACCTAGCTCATTCTTCATTGTATGCTAATATCTAACACTGTTCCAAGTTTTATTATAATCGCTGTACCCGTTTTCGAGAAAAAGTTTTGCCCGTTCCGAACAAACATACATAAGTACATAAGTACATAAGTACATAAGTACATACAATTTTATCTCGTATAAGAAGAGAAGATTTGTATGAGAGCCCCCCTAGGAGGTTGAGATAAGGGACGGACATTTTAGAAACAAATGTTGAGGAGAGGAAAATGTAAGGAGTTGTTTATTAGTTTTTCCTTCATAGGGAACTTATTTATTATTTACTGCACAGTATAAAAGAAAAAAACATGTAATTGGTTGTGTGCGAACACATCCCCATACCCCGATTTTGTCGTCAACAAAGTCAAACTTAAAACACGTAAGAGCCCACTGTGTGCAAGTAAGAGAAAACAACAACACCAAAATCTCTCCCACTCCACTGTCTCATTCACTTTCTCAACAACACAGCATAACACTGTGGGTGCTGTTGTTGTTGTAATTATATGGGAAACTTTGATCCTTTTTTTAAATGCCTTAATGGCAACTTATGAGAATAATTTTTAGATTCGTGGATTCTACACCACAGTGCCTATCATATAAAAAAAAAATATCCAAAATCGGTTAAATGGTTAGCTCGCAAAAGTGGCGCAAAAAAAACTGTTCACGTATTTATATATAGATTGATACATATATGTATAAATTTACATTTTTAATGGTTTTCAGGACTGCCAACTGTTATTTATTTTTATTTTGGTTAAATGGAACTTTTTTAAATTTAATTAAAAAAAATAACTTTAGGTCTTGAAGTTTTTAGATAAGCTTTTTAAAAAATCCAACATATATTTTTAGGTTTGCCACCTGGTTATTTTCTGGAATTTTGCTAAAATCATACTTTTTGTGACTTAATTCAAATTTTTACTTTAGGACACGCTCAGATAAATTTTTTTAATTATACAAAAACTTTTAGGGTTGCCACCTGATTTTTTTTTTAAATTTTGCTTAAGCCATATATGTACAATTTAGAAAAAAATTTAATTTTAGTCTTAAAACGCTAAGATAAACTTTTTAAAAATCAAGCACATTTTTGTGGTCACCACCTGGTTTTTTTTAATAAAATCAAAATTTTCTTCCAAAAACTTCCTTAAAACACCATTTTCTCTCTATAATTTAACATATTGGGTCCAAAAACAACGAAACAAAAATTTAGGGTTGCCATATTAGGGTTGCCAGACGTTTTTTTGGGATCGACCCAAAAACCCATAGTAAATTTTTAGGGTTGCCACCTGGTTTTTTTAATAAAATCAAAATTTTCTTCCAAAAAATTCCTTAAAACACCATTTTCTCTCTATAATTTAACATATTGGGTCCAAAAACAACGAAACAAAAATTTAGGGTTGCCATATTAGGGTTGCCAGTCGTTTTTTTGGGATCGACCCAAAAACCCATAGTACATTTTTAGGGTTGCCACCTGGTTTTTTTAATAAAATCAAAATTTTCTTCCAAAAAATTCCTTAAAACACCATTTTCTCTCTACAATTTAACATATTGGGTCTTAAAACAACGAAACAAAAATTTAGGGTTGCCATATTAGGGTTGCCAGACGTTTTTTCGCAAAATTGCCTTTCTTTGTTAACTTTCTTTATCGAAAAGTTATAGGATCGACCCAAAAACCCATAGTAAATTTTTAGGGTTGCCACCTGGTTTTTTTAATAAAATCAAAATTTTCTTCCAAAAAATTCCTTAAAACACCATTTTCTCTCTATAATTTAACATATTGGGTCCAAAAACAACGAAACAAAAATTTAGGGTTGCCATATTAGGGTTGCCAGACGCTTTTTTGGGATCGACCCAAAAACCCTTGGTAAATTTTTAGGGTTGCCACCTGGTTTTTTTAATAAAATCAAAATTTTCTTCCAAAAAATTCCTTAAAACACCATTTTCTCTATAAATTAACATATTGGGTCCAAAAACAACGAAACAAAAATTTAGGGTTGCCAGACGTTTTTTCGCAAAATTGCCTTTCTTTGTTAACCTTCTTTATCGAAAAGTTATAGGATCGACCCAAAAACCCATAGTAAATTTTTAGGGTTGCCACCTGGTTTTTTTAATAAAATCAAAATTTTCTTCCAAAAAATTCCTTAAAACACCATTTTCTCTCTATAATTTAACATATTGGGTCCAAAAACAACGAAACAAAAATTTAGGGTTGCCATATTAGGAATGCCAGACGTTTTTTCGCAAAATTGCCATTCTTTATTAACTTTCTTTATCGAAAAGTAATAGGATCGACCCAAAAACCCATAGTAAATTTTTAGGGTTGCCACCTGGTTTTTTTAATAAAATCAAAATTTTCTTCCAAAAAATTCCTTAAAACACCATTTTCTCTCTATAATTTAACATATTGGGTCCAAAAACAACGAAACAAAAATATAGGGTTGTTGTTTTAAGGAATTTTTTGGAAGATAATTTAGATTTTATTAAAAAAACCAGGTGGCAAATTTAAAAATTTACTATGGGTTTTTGGGTAGATCCTATAACTTTTCGATAAAGAAAGTTAACAAAGAAAGGCAATTTTGCGAAGAAACGTCTGGCAGCCCTAATATGGCAACCCTTAATTTTTGTTTCGTTGTTTTTGGACCCAATATGTTAATTTATAGAGAGAAAATGGTGTTTTAAGGAATTTTGTGGAAGAAAATTTAGATTTTATTAGAAAAACCAGGTGGCAACCCTAAAAATTTACTATGGGTTTTTGGGTCGATCCTATTACTTTTCGATAAAGAAAGGTAACAAAGAAAAGCAATTTTGCGAAAAAACGTCTGGCATTCCTAATATGGCAACCCTAAATTTTTGTTTCGTTGTTTTTGGACCCAATATGTTAATTTATAGAGAGAAAATGGTGTTTTAAGGAATTTTTTGGAAGAAAAT
Source organism: Calliopum simillimum (assembly GCA_951812925.1). Taxonomy (NCBI): domain Eukaryota; kingdom Metazoa; phylum Arthropoda; class Insecta; order Diptera; family Lauxaniidae; genus Calliopum; species Calliopum simillimum. The sequence continues at coordinate 22,158 of CATOTO010000012.1, read as the reverse complement.
TTTGATTTTATTAAAAAAACCAGGTGGCAACCCTAAAAATTTACTATGGGTTTTTGGGTCGATCCCAAAAAAACGTCTGGCAACCCTAATATGGCAACCCTAAATTTTTGTTTCGTTGTTTTTGGACCCAATATCTTCTCTTCTTATAGGAGCTAAAATTGTATGTTTTTTTGTTTTTTTGTTTCTTTGTACTTATTTCTGTGCCAATATTTCTTCTCGAAAACGGCTACAGCGATTTCAATGAAACTTGGAATAGTGTTAGATATTAGCAAACAATGAATAATGAGCTAGGTTTGAACTTTGTAAATGCTCACCAGAGGGCGTGGCACTGCACTAAATTTTAAATTTGATTTAGTCATAACTCGTAAACTATACAAGGTATTTGGATGAAATTTGGTCAGCGAGTACGGCTTAATGTTGCCTTGTAACAGACAAAAAGTGGGCGGGATCGAAGAAGTGCCACGCCCACATTTCAGCCCTTGAAAATTTTGATTCAATATTACTCGAAAACGACTCCAACAATTTTTATGAAAATTTAGAAGATATTACCTCTAAAAACAAGGATTTATATGTAATACGCCGTTATATTGGGAAAACTCGTTGAAGGGCGTGGCACCGCCCACAATAATATAAAACGGTATAAAAAGAAAACTATTAAAGCAAACATTCTGAAATGAACTGTGAGGAGCCTAATTGCAATAGGGCATCTCTGATTTGAAAGTGAGCGAAATGTCGCCATTGCGCGTGGAACCTCCCATACAAGCAAAATACGTTAAATGCTATTTCTCGCAAATGTTACAAGATATTTTAATGAAATTTGGTATGTAGGTACTACATATCAATGCCTTGTAATAACCGAAAAGTGGGTGGTATCGAATAAGTGCCACGCCCCTTTTTTAACCATTGAAAATTTTAATTCAATATTTCTCGAAAACGACTTCAACAATTTTAATGAAAATTTTAAATATTTTTCCCATGAAAACAAGTATTAATATGTGATATGCCGTTATATTAGGAAAACTCGTTGGAGGGTGTGGCACCGCCCACAAAAATTTAATACGATATAAAAAGAAAACTACTAAAGCAATCTTTCTGAATTTTCCTGTAGGGAATCTTCTTTTTATGAGGCACCTACGAGTCGAAGGTGGGAAAAATATCGCAGGTGGGCGTGGAACCTCCCATACAAGTAAAACAAATTAAATGCTATTTCTCGCAAATGATACAACATATTTTGATAAAATTTGGTATGCGGATCTGGATCACGAGTATCTAAAGCACAACGAAAAGTGGGCTTTTTTCAATAATTGTCACGCCCACTTTTTACTAAAATAAAAATTTTAGTTAATAACTCATGCACAAAAAAAAATGGAATGAACTTTCCGATTCATGATGATACGATATTTCAGCCCCCATACAAGAGACGAAATATTTTGGGTGCGTGGCGTATCTCATTTATTTATTTTAGGTCATTCTATTTCTCTTAAAAAATTTGGAGTTCTTGATATTTTTCTATACCATTCGATATTCCGAGTTTTTTCTTATTATTTTTCTTATCGGTTAATTTATCATTTTGAAAGCATTGGAGGTGAAAAGGTACGAGTTTCATAACAAAAAATAGCTATGAATAAAAACATCGTTTAAAATAATAAAATCAGATTGTTGACCGAATAGGGATCGGTCTCCAGGTACTGTTAAATTATAGAGAGAAAATGGTGTTTTAAGGAATTTTTTGGAAGAAAATTTTGATTTTATTAAAAAAACCAGGTGGTTACCCCAAAAATGTGCTTGATTTTTAAAAAGTTTATCTAAGCGTTTTAAGACTAAAATTAAATTTTTTTTCTAAATACATATATGGCTTAAGCAAAATTTACAAAAAAAAGTCAGGTGGCAACCCCTTTAAGTTTTTGTATAATTTTAAAAAAATTTATCTGAGCGTGTCCTAAAGTAAAAATTTGAATAAAGTCACAAAAAGTTTGATTTTAGCAAAATTCCAGAAAATAACCAGGTGGCAACCATAAAAATATATGTTGGGTTTTTTAAAAAGCTTATCTAAGAACTTCAAGACCTAAATTTATTTTTTTTAATTAAATTTAAAAAAGTTCCATTTAACCAAAATAAAAATAAATAACAGTTGGCAGTCCTGAAAACCATTAAAAATGTAAATTTATACATATATGTATCAATAACAATAGTTACTGATGAGATTGCTACTTTTGTAACAAGTATCAAAAATTTTTTAGTTACTTGTTACTTTTGTATCAAGTATCAAAAATTTTTTTAGTTACTTGTTACTTTTGTATCAAGTAACAAAATTTTTTTTTTGATACTGATACAAAAGTAACAAGTAACTAAAAAAATGTTTGATACTTGATACAAAAGTAACAAAGTATCAGTAACAAAAAGTTACAATTTTGCCCATCTCTGGAGAATTGTATGAAGCATATAAATCAGCTTATACAGGGAGCGATAAAAAAAATAGGACTCTCAAAATTTGTGGAGCTAAGGCCGAAAGAATGCGTTATAGCTGGTGCAAGTGGCACACATAACGTTTGTGTGTGTGTGATCCATCAAAATGCTAAACTTTTGTTTATTGGCGGAAATATTAAACAGTTGGAGTTAAATAATTCTCTACCATTTTCAAACGTTCTACAGTGGACGGAGCAGTCAATTTGTAACCCTCCACGAATTGTATGCCATTTCAACCAATGTGAAAGTTGTCCTGGTGACGAAAGCCTTAAAATGCTTTTAGAGCAGGCATACATTGAAAATGGCATTACAGAAATAAGAGTCAAGCAATGGATAACTACTGATCGATCTGATATTGTTGTGCCTGTTGAAGAATTCGTTCATAAGCTCAGTGAACAAATGAAACGGCTTTATCAACAGCAAAGTTTGTTTATTAATAGTGCGAAATCTAATTTAAAAATAGGAGAAATTCTGGTTCAATTAGATTTCGCAGAAAATCACACAAGATTCTTCTCAAGGTAAGCACTGGTCAAAATCACAAGTGACTATTCATCCATTTGTCGTGTATTACCAGACAACTGAAGGCGAATTAAACCATATCAGTTATGCAATAATAGCTTCTCTTCTTATACGAGCTAAAATTGTATGTTTGTTTTTTTGTTTTTATGTTTTTATACCCTACACCCAGGGTATATTCACTTTGTCCTTCCGTTTGTAACGCAGAGAAGGAGGCGTGGCAGGTATAGAAAAGTATATATATTCTAAATCAGCGTCACCTCCTGAGTCGATATAGCCATGTCCGTCTGTCTGGCTGGCTGGCTGGCTGGGTGGCTGGCTGGCTGTGTGTTGAAATACACTTTTTGGGAAAACTGAGCAAGATAATTCAATGAAATTTGGTACGCTGCCTCCGTCGTCAAAGTTAGCTCGGGGGATTGAAAATGAGCAAAATCGGTCAACGGACACGCCTACCGCCCATACAAAAATTATATTCAAAATGCAATTTTAGGAGTATTTTTCACGACAATGCAACCACAATACATATAAGTACTACGAATTGTAAGCGCAAGCTCTGATAAAAATTTGACCGAATTCGGACAAGAGGGCGTGGCACCTCCCATATAAGCAAAAGCTTCAAAACGCTATACTGAAAGCGTTTTTTGAGATATTCGAACCAAATTTGACTCAGACACTAAGAATTATAAATGAAAGCTCTCAGCAAAAATTGGGTGAAATCAGACAAGGGGGCGTGGCACCTCCCATATAAGCAAAAGATTCAAAATGCTATACTGAAAGAGTTTTTTGAGATAATCCAACTAAATTTCACTCTGACACTAAAAACTATAAATGCAAGCTCTGAACAAAAACTGGGTGTACTCGGACAAGAGGGCGTGGCACCTCCCATATAAGCAAACTTTTCAAAATACTGCAGTGTAGGGTATTTATTTTTTGGCCAGGCCAAAATTTACACCCTTACTAGTTTTGTTTCTTTGTACTTATTTCTGTGCCAAATATTTTTCTCGAAAACGGCTGCAGCGATTTTAATGAAACTTGGAATAGTGTTAGATATTAGCAAACAATGAAGAATGAGCTAGAATTATACTTTGTAAATGCTCACCAGGAGGCGTGGCGCTGCCCTAAATTTTAAATTTGATTTAGTCAAAACTCGTAAACCATGCAAGGTATTTGGATGAAATTTGGTTAGCAAGTGCGGCGTAACAATACCTTGCAACGGACAAAAAGTGGGCGGGATCAAAGAAGTGCCACGCCTACTTTTGAGCCCTTGATTTTGATTCAATATTACTCGAAAACGACTCCAACAATTTTAATGAAAATTTCGGAGATTTTACCTCTGCAAACAAGAATTAATATATAATACGCCGTTATATTGGGAAAACTCGTTGAAGGGCGTGGCACCGCCCACAAAAATATAAAACGGTATAAAAAGAAAACTAAAAGAGGAATCATTCCGAAATTAACTGTGTGGAGATTAATTGCTATAAGGCATCTCTGTTCTGAAAGTGGGTAAAATAAGGCCGTTGCGAATGGAACCTCCCATACAAGCAAAATATGTTAAATGCTATTTCTCGCAAATTTTTCAAAATATTTTAGTGAAATTTGGTATGTAGGTACTACTTATCAATACCTTAAAATAACCAAAAAGTGGGCGGTATCGAACGAGTACCACGCCCCTTTTTTAATCATTGAAAATTTTGATTCAATATTACTCAAAAACGATTCCAACAATTATAATGAAAATGTAAGTGATTGTACCACTAAAAATAAGTAGTAATATGTAGTATTCCGTTATATTAAATAAACTCGTTGAAGGGCGTGCCACCGCCCACAAAAATATAATACGCAATAAAAAGAAAACTACTAAAGCAATCTTTCTGAATTTAACTGTAGGGAGTCTACTTGCTATTAGGCACCTACGATCTGAAAGTAGGAAAAATATCGCCTGCGTGCGTGGAACCTCCCATACAAGTAAAACACATTAAATGCCATTTCTCGCAAGTGGCACAACATATTTCGATGAAATTTGGTATGCGGATCTGGATCATGAGTATCTAAATCATAACGAAAAGTGGCCTTTGTTCAATAATTGCCACGCCCACTTTTTACCAAAATAAAAAATTCGGTAAATAACTCTGGAACAAAAAAATGGAATGAACTTTTTTATTTCTTATATGCAGTCTTATCTAATTTTTGACGCTGAATCCGTCATTATCAGCAGAACTGTCATCGTACCTGATATATCCTTGCTTGAAGTTTAAGAAAACGTTTTTTTCAGTCCAACAGCGTAGCTACAAGAAAAGGTGAAATTCCTTTTTATACCCTACACCCAGGGTATATTCACTTTGTCCTTCCGTTTGTAACGCAGAGAAGGAGGCGTGGCAGATATAGAAACGTATATATATTCTTGATCAGCGTCACCTCCTGAGTCGATATAGCCATGTCCGTCTGTCTGGCTGGGTGGCTGGCTGGGTGGCTGGCTGGCTGGCTGTGTGTTTAAATACACTTTTTGGGAAAACTGAGTAAGATAATTCAATGAAATTTGAGACACTGCCTCCGCCGCCAAAGATAGCTCGGGGGATTGAAAATGAGCGAAATCGGTCAACGGACACGCCTACCGCCCATACAAAAAATATATTCAAAATGCAATTTTAGGAGTATTTTTCACGACAATGAAACCAAAATACGTATAAATACTAAGAATTGTAAGCGCAAGCTCTGAGAAAAAATTTTACGAATTCAGACAAGAGGGCGTGGCACCTCCCATATAAGCAAAAGCTTCAAAACGCTATACTGAAAGCGTTTTTTGAGATATTCGGACCAAATTCGACTCAGACACTAAGTATCATAAATGAAAGCTCTTGACAAAAACTGGGTGAAATCGGACAAGGGGGCGTGGCACCTCCCATATAAGCAGAAGTTTCAAAATGCTATACTGAGAGAGTTTTTTGAGATAATCCAACCAAACTTCACTCAAATACTAAAGACTATAAATGCACGGCCTAAGCTTAAACTAGACGAATTTGGACAAGAGGGCGTGGCACCTCCTATATAAGCAAAAGCCTCAAAACACTGTACTGAAAACGTTTTTCACTCAGACACTAAAAACTATAAAACCAAGCTCTGGACAAAAACTGGGTGAACTCGGACTAGAGAACGTAGCACCTCCCATATGAGCAAAATTTTAAAAATACTGCAGTGTAGGGTATTTAATGTTTGGCCAGGCCAAATTTTTCACCCTTACTAGTTATTATTGGCATCGAATAGTTACACTTTTCCCTATCAAAATATCCTTTCAAATTTTTCCAATAGGACTCTTATTTTCCGAATGATGATCCTTTGAAAATAAGATATTTCAGCCCCCATACAAAAGTCGAAATATTTTGGGTGCGTGGTATATCCCATTTATTTATTTTAGAGCATTCTATTTCACCAAAAAAAAATTTGAGTTTTTGATATTTTTCTATACCATTCGATACTTTCCGAGTTTTTTCTTTTAATTATTCTCATCGGTTAATTTATCATTTTGAAAGCGTGATCATTGGAGGTGAAAAAGTATGAGTTTCATAACAAAAAATAGCAATGAATAAAAACATCGACTAAAATAATAAGATCAGATTGTGGATCGAGCGGGGATCGGTCTCCAGGTACTCTGATATTAAAGACCACAATACAATCGCTGTTTATTTGTATCAAAAAAAATTATTGGCCTTCTTGTATCCGAAATTAGGAGTGAACATAAATTTTGTCACATACATTTCAGATGGTTCTGCTGCCCAATATAAAAACAGAAAAAACTTTGCCAACTTAGCTATGCATGAACGAGATTTCGGGTGTAAGGCAGAATGGCACTTTCATGCAACTGCCCATGGTAACGGACCTTGCGGCGGGATTGGCGGAATTCAAAAACGATCAGCTGCTAAAACAAACCTTCAGCGTCCCTACGACAATCAAATTACAAATGCAAAAGATATATACGATTGGGCCAACACATATTTTAAGGATATTCATGTCGAATTTTGCGATACAGCAGAATATAAATTAGAAGAAAAATTTTTACGAGAGAGGTTTGATAACGCATTAAAAATTGAAGGTACACAACAAATACACGCCGTCATTCCAATCTCATCAAATGAATTGCGAACGAAATCAGTAAAAAATTATGTTTGCTGCAATTTTTTTTCAGTAATGAGTAAAAAATTATTTTTACTGCAATTCTGCAAATTAAATTTGCATTACCAGTAAAATTTACTGATTACTGTTTTTATACCCTACACCCAGGGTATATTCACTTTGTCCTTCCGTTTGTAACGCAGAGAAGGAGGCGTGGCAGATATAGAAAAGAATATATATTCTTGATCAGCGTCACCTCCTGAGTCGATATAGCCATGTCCGTCTGTCTGGCTGGCTGGCTGTGTGTTGAAATACACTTTTCAGGAAAACTGAGCAAGATATTTCAATGAAATTTGGTACACTGTCTCCGTCTCCGTAAGCTCGGGGGATTGAAAATGAGCGAAATCGGTCAACGGACACGCCTACCGCCCATACAAAAAATATATTCAAAATGCAATTTTAGCAGTATTTTTCACGACAATGCAACCAAAATACGCATAAATACTAAGAATTGTAAGCGCAAGCTCTGAGAAAAAACTGAACGAATTCAAAACGCTATACTGAAAGCGTTTTTTGAGATATTCAAACCAAGACACTAAGAATCATAAATAAAAGCTCTCAACAAAAATTGGGTAAAATCGGACGATGGGGCGTGGTACCTCCCATATAAGCAAATGTTTCAACAGGCTATACTGAAAGAGTTTTTTGAGATAATCTAACCAAACTTCACTCAAACACTTAAGACTATAAATACACGCTCTAAGCTAAAACTAGACGAACTCGGACAAGAGGGCGTGGCACCTCCTATACAAGCAAAAGCTGAAAACGTTTTTCACTCAGACACTAAAAACTATAAATGCAAGCTCTGGACAAAAACTGGGTGAACTCGGACAAGAGGGCGTAGCACCTCCCATAAGAACAAAATTTTAAAAATACTGCAGTGTAGGGTATTTAATGTTTGGCCAAGCCAAAATTTTACACCCTTTAGACTTTAGACTTTAGACTTTGTATTTATTGACATATTATTATGCACGTAAGAATAATCTTTTAATGTGTGCACAAACTATAATTACAACTTCAGACTTAAAAATAACAATCGGAACTAATATAAAACTAAAAACTATTGTAAAAAAAAAAAGTATAATTATGGTTAAAAATCTGAAAGCAAGAGAGGACGGAATTAAAAAATGCGAAAAAAATGTGTGTAAAAACTACTGAGCGTTATTGGCAAAATAAATAAATACATTTCTCTTAAAGGCGTTTATGTTGTTGGTCTTCTTTATATGTAGGGGTAGGAGATTCCAAATATGAATCGCATAGATAAAAAACTGCCGCGTAGTTGCAAGATAATTATGTTTTGGTATTATCAATTTTACTGTCCTCTGCGATCTAGCAAAAGTAAGTTTTTCAAATAGATAATCAGGTTCCTTAGTCGTAATGATTTTGTGGAGAAGCAAAATGGTACGGTATTTCAATAAGCCTGACACTGTTAAGCCAGATATTTTTTTCGAAAAATCTGATATATGTTCACGTCTGCTTACGCCAAAAACATATCTAGCACAACTATTGTAGGCTACTGTAAGCATTCTTTGTGCCTCATGTCCCATACTTGAAAACACTTCACCGCCATATAGGATAATAGGTAGTATAAAAGATTTTACGAGGTTTAGCTTGACATTCGTAGGTAGGTACTTGGCGGTAGGGCTTAGTCCTCGAAGAGCTCCATAAATCTTTGAAACTACCTTACTAATATGAAGATCCCAACTGAAACTCTGACTAAAATAGATCCCGAGATTTTTTATATTTTCGACATATGACACCGAAACATTGTTTAAAAAAATAGGTGGTAATTCTTCTTTCTTTCGGCCATTAAAAATGGCCAAGGCCTTGGTTTTGGTTGGATTAAGACGAAGCTTGTTTTTTATAGCCCATTGATGAACGTTACTTAGTTCAAAATTTAGTTTTTGTATTGCTTGCGTTTTATCGGATTTTTTAAAAAGTGAATAAATTTGAACATCATCTGCATATATGTGATGATTGCAGTTTGTTGGGTTCCTAATTTACGCAAAGAAACCAAACACTCTTATTTAAATATTCCAATTTAAATTCATTATTTATTTAATCCAATTTCTTAACTTTAAAGGATATTATATTAATATTTATTTTAAAGAACTAATTATGTAAGTTAAGTAATCGTAAGATAAAAATTCGCGGACCAACGCTAGCCTCGCCGATGACCAACTGAACTCGGCTTTCTCTTCGCCAAGCTATTGAGAGGTTTTTCGACTGTGGAATGTGGTGATAACAGTGTTGCCAAATAATATTTATAATTAAATTGAATTCACCACATATCTCCCCTCCGAGAGAAAAAAAAAAAAAATAAAAAATTATATAAAATTAGAATCATATTCAATTATAACTATTTTTGATTAGAAGTGATTTCAGCTCTTGCTATTTATTTTTTAATTGAATGCAATATTTACATGTTATACGCCGGTTTGAGTCTGTCAATAGAAATTGTTTGATTCTTGCCGTTAACGTCAAGTACGAAAAACTTTCTGATTCGTCTTATGACTCTGAACGGTCCTTCATATGGTTGCTCAAGTCCAACTTTAACCCTATCTTTTCTTACGAAAACAAAATCACATTTATTAATTTCATCGGGTACATAAGTGCCTGAGGTATTGGTGATTCGAGGGGTTTTGAATGTAACCTTACGCATTTGTTTTCGAAGGACTTGTACTAACGTTGTAGTATCTTTGTTGTTAATATTCGAGGTCGGTGTAAAAAATTCACCTGGGACTTTGAGTGCTTGCCCATAAACGAGATCTGCGGGTGAAGCATGGAGATTTTCCTTGAGTGATGTCCTTATGCCGAGAAGCACTAAAGGTAACTCTTCACTCCAATTTCTAGTATTCCCTCTCGCTTTTAAAGAATCTTTAAGTTGGCGGTGTAGCCTTTCTACCATACCATTGCTTTGGGGATGGTAGCTTGTTGTTCGAATCCGATGACTGCCCAAGAGTTTTGAAAGCTCTTCGAATAACTTTGATTCGAACTGTACCCCCTGGTCAGTAGTAATTTCGGATGGACAACCAAACCTTGACACGTAGCCTTTAACGAACGCTTTGGCAACAGATAAGGCAGTACTACTTCGTAAAGGATATGCCTCTGGCCATCTAGTGAATCGGTCTATTATTGTCAAGATGTAATTGTATCCATTAGACGGTGGCAATGGCCCTACTAGGTCAATGTGGATATGCTCGAATCGTCCTGGTGTAACTTCAAAATTTTCTAATGGGGATTTAATATGACGTTGAACCTTGGACTTTTGACAACTAAGGCAGCTTTTAGCCCAATAACCAGTATCAACATTTAAGCCTGGCCAAAAATATTTCGAGGCACACATTTTCCTACTAGCTCGAACGCCTGGGTGGGATAAGTTATGCAGTTTCTCGAAAGTGGATTTTCTAAGACATTTAGGTAAATAAGGTTTATTCTGACCAGTTGAAACTTCGCACCAGATTTTAAGATCAGTGTTCGGAAAACAAATTTGTTTTAATTTCCACTTTGAAGGATTTCTGTTTGAAATCAATGACTCGAGTTCGTTGTCATTTTCCTGTCTCTTCTGTAATTCCTTTACATCTATACTCGTTAAGAGTATACTGGAAGTTTCACCATAAGGACGCGATAAAAAATCGGCAACAACGTTGTCCATACCCGAAATATGCCTGATGTCACTCGTAAACTGAGCGATAAATTCCAAGTGTCGGATTTGGCGTGGACTACGTTCTGCTTCAGAGGTCAACGCTTTTGTAAGTGGTTTCTGATCAGTAAAAATAACAACTTCTCGCCCTTCTATGAAGTGCCTGAAGTGCTTGATAGCAAGATAAATTGCTAGCAGCTCTCGGTCATAAGCTGAGTATCGAGTTTCAGCTGGTAAAAGTTTCTTAGAGAAGAAAGAAAGTGGAACCCAACATTTCTTTTTCTTATCAAACTGCTGTAGGACTGCCCCTACAGCGATGTTGGATGAGTCAGTTGTAATATTTAACTTGGCATCTTCGACTTGGTGAACGAGAAGCGTGGCGCTTGCTAAAGCTTCTTTCGCTTTCTCAAAACCAATATTGCAGTCGTTCGGCCAGTTAAATTGTCTGTTCTTTTTGGGCAATTTGTCTAGTTTCGACAAATGTGAATATAATGGAGCTAGGTACTCAGCCAAATGAGGAATGAACCTGTGGTAAAAATTCACCATCCCTAAGAACTGCTGTGTTTGTTTAACACTTGTTGGGGGACTAAGAGACAAAATAGCATCTACTCTGTCCTTAGAAGGCAAAATTCCATCTTTGTTAATAGTATGCCCGAGAAAACTTAAACTTTCCACACCAAAAACGCATTTAGAAACCTTCAACCTGATACCATATTCAACCAATCGCTGAAACAGCGTTCTCAAGTGAGTTTTATGGTCTTCAGAGTTTTTGCTGGCGATCAAAATGTCGTCAATATAAACGAATACGAAATCTAAACCTGCAACAACTTCATTAATGAAGCGCTGAAAGGTTTGAGCGGCGTTTTTTAAGCCAAAAGGCATGCGTGAAAATTCATGCCATTGGAATTAAGAAAAAGGCTTTAAAAATATCTATTTTTGAAAATATAGTGCATCCTTCTAAATTCGTAGAGAAATCTTGAATGTGTGAAATTGGGTAACGATCTGGTATCGTGCGAGAGTTGAGTATACGGTAATCGCCGCACGGCCTCCAATCATCACCATCTTTTTTCTTAGCCAGATGCAATGGTGAAGATACTGGAGAAGAAGACGGTCGACAGATTCCCAATTTTACCATGTACTCAAACTCTGCTTTTGCTATTTTTAATTTTTGCTTGTCAAGCTTTCGGCGCTTCGAAAATGGCAATGGGCCAGTTGTATGTATGTGATGGACAACATTATGCTTAACTTCCAAATTATAATCTGGAGCTGAAGTTAATTCTGTGAAATCACCAAGAGTTTTTCCGTATTCATTGTTTACTACAAACAGTTTAGGTGTAGGGGAACTAATATTCATCGAAATTGTGCTTACGTTAACTGAAGTGAGGCTGTCTACTAATTGTCTGTTTTTCAAGTCCACCATGATATTAAATTTTGAAAGAAAGTCTGCGCCGATTATTGGATGACTGACTGAAGCTACTATAAAAGCGTGGGTGTAATCCCGTCGTAGCCCTAAAAAAAACTTAAAGGTATTGTAGACACATCAGCCCCTGTATCTATAAGATATGTTAAATGAGTATTTCTACACTTGATGAATAAACGGCGGCTTATGTGACTGCTAGCGTTTGCATCACTAGCAGCCTCTATTAGTTTTTTGAGTTGCATTTAAAATCACACGGTTTTTGACATTTCTTTGCAAATTTGCCAAATCGCTGGTGATAATAACAAAATGGATATTTTGCGACTTGTGTTTCACTCCTGGTTTTACTTTTTCCTTGAGAATGGCTACGCGATTCGTTTTTAAAACGAGAGCGAGATCTACGATGACCCTCAGTGGAAAATACTGAAAGTTTTTCTAATTTTCTTTCTATAGCTTGGAGTCTGCTGGAAACTAAATCGACTGAAGTTGATGCGACACCTGCGGGAGTACCAACTTCGTGTATTTTATCTGCCATTTTCATAAGTGAGTCAACGTCTGTGGCCGTTGCTGCAGCTAAAATAGATTTAACATGCGTTGGCAAACCATTAAGCCAAATTTGTGTCAACGCCTTTTGAGGGAGTATGTTTGAGCTACCAGATATTACTTGCAGGTTTCGGAAATATTGGGATGGGGTGTTATCACCAATTGAAACTCCTCCTAATAATTTAGTTAACCTTAAGTTTTCACTTTCGGAGTGCCTACTCACAACAGTATCTTTAATCTTTTCGTATTTATCAGTTGCCGGTGGATTACTAATAATATCTGTTATTGTCATTAATATATCCTCAGGAAGTGCCGTCAAAACATGATGGTATTTCAATTCATCGCTTTTGATATTGTTAATCAAAAAGGTTGATTCAGCGAGACTAAACCATGTTCCAGGACTTGAATGACAAAAATTCGGCATTTTCACCCTAGCCACCGCGCTGTTAATTACTTCAGTTTTTGTTTCGTTTGGTAATGTCATTATGTCAAAAAATAAAAATAAAAACTGAAATCACTTACCATAAAAAACAAATTACAAGATTCAAATATGTAAACGAAACCAATTGTAGCAATGGGAGAATTCCTTAGCGAGCCTTGGTCAAACGAAATGAAAAATAAAGTTATTTGGAAAAGAATTAAATACTAATTAAATTTTATAAAAAATTAAAAGTAAAAAAATAAAAAATCAGAGTACAAAATTATACTAAATATATACCAACAATTTTTTCCAAAGGCTAATTTTTAAACAATAGCTAATTTTGATGCAAAACAATGTTAAACGAAGTTATTTTTGGTTTGATGTCTTCTCTGCTCGCATGAAGGCAATTCGTATTGCTGCACTGTGTTGCAATCGACTTCGTTTTTATGTTCGATGTTTGAATCGATGATGATGTTCGAAATTAAAATAGGTGATGATGAATGTTATCAAGTTGGCGACAACGGCGAAAGATCGGGAAGTTGGTTCGAGTATCGACAGAGCGGCGTCGACGCTGCTGCAGCTTTGCTGATAGTTAACGGCAGTAACACAATAACACAAGTCAAGCAATGTGCTTATGTACTTATAAAATTACCATTTACATATATTTTGATGCACATGGTCTGCACCGGTAAAATTTCAAGGCTAGTTCTCTGCCGAAATAAATTAACTTTATAACGGCTGCTCAGGAAAAACAATATAAGCTGCAAATTTGTGCGAGGCTAGATCTTTGTATGGTCGTCCGATTACGATTTTATTTGAAAAAAAAACTAAATGTCTTTTTGCTTTTTAATTTTCTCTCTCCAAACACTGGAAGTATTTTTTTGTTCTTTAACTTATTGTTCACTTTTTATATAAATTTGCGGGGTCACCAATTGTTGGGTTCCTAATTTACGCAAAGAAACCAAACACTCTTATTTAAATATTCCAATTTAAATTCATTATTTATTTAATCCAATTTCTTAACTTTAAAGGATATTATATTAATATTTATTTTAAAGAACTAATTATGTAAGTTAAGTAATCGTAAGATAAAAATTCGCGGACCAACGCTAGCCTCGCCGATGACCAACTGAACTCGGCTTTCTCTTCGCCAAGCTATTGAGAGGTTTTTCGACTGTGGAATGTGGTGATAACAGTGTTGCCAAATAATATTTATAATTAAATTGAATTCACCACAAGTTTGTAATGCATTCTGAAATATCATCAATAAACGAGGTAAATAAGAGTGGTGCAAGGACTGAACCCTGAGGAACCCCAGCGGAAACAGGTAAACAAGACGAGCATTGATTTTTATGAAACACATATTGTGACCGGTTCGAAAGATATGATTTCAAAAGATTGATCAGGGGACCGCCAAAATGGAAATTTCTGTGGAGTTTGCTTATCAAAATGTCATGATCTACACTATCAAATGCTTTTGAAAAATCAAGGAATACGATTGTAGCCATAAGATTACGATCGAGACCTGCGCGTATGTCGTCAGTTACTTTCAACAAAGTTGTCGTGCAATTGTGTTTTTCTCGAAAGCCGGACTGGTTTTTATTAAACAAATTCGTTTCGTTATAATACCGCTTAATTTGTTTACTTACAATTATTTCGAAAACTTTGCTAAGGAAAGGTAGGATCGCAATAGGGCGGTATTCAGTATTTGGTAATGATGTTTTTGGCAGTGGCAGAACCTTCGCAGTTTTCCAACCGTCAGGATAGATGGAGGTAGTTATGATTGTATTAAAAATGTGGGTAATTTGGTGAAGTATATGTGGAAGAAGAATTTTAATAAAATCTGGCTTTATATTATCGTGACCCACTGCTTTGGATTTAATGTTTAAAATTGCTTCCCCGACGCATATAGCATCAACCCCAGAAAGCAAAAAATTATCAGACTGATAAATTAGTTGATTGGAGGCGCTTTGAAGCACTGGTGAAGCAAGTCCACATTGAACAAATTGAGTATTTAGCTCTTCAATATCTATATTACTTGGGGCTGTTTGCCTTTGCGAGCTAATTCCGACTCTCCGGATGTTTTTCCAAAAATGAGCGCTCGACTTACATGAACTAAAACTATTTTCATAAAACGATTCTTTATTTTTACGTATCAATTTGGTAACTGCATTACGTACTACCTTGAAACTGTTGCGTATTATTGGACAATTAAATTTCCTCCATCTGGAATATAAGCGGTCTCGTTCACCAATTAATCTTTTAACCTCTTGAGTATGTATGTATGTATTCTCCTTTAACTCCTAGGAGGAGCATAGGGCCTCTTGAGTAAGCAACGGAAAATTGGATTTCTTACTTTTTTTTGGTTTGATAGGGACATGCTTATTGAAAAGGTAACAAATGTTAGCATTGAAAAATTCTATCTGCTGGCAGGTATCATTAGTGGAATAGATGGGGAACCAATTTAAACTGCTACAGTCACTGAATAAAGAGATAAGGTTAACATTTGCATAGTCACAATATTCTGTGTGGATATTTTCAACAATAGATGGAAATAAATTCGCTGTTAAAAAAATTAAATCGTGGTGTGAGAATGCCGATGCTTGAAGTTGATCATAATGTGACACAAAGTTTCTGCTGGATACCAAAACCACATCTAATAAGGATGGAGTGCTATTTGGTGGGTAATGTGTGGCTAAGCTTTTGTTCACAAAATCTAAATTTAAAGACAATACCGTTTCTACAAAAAGTTTATTACGGTTGTCAAGAATATTGAGGTTTAGGTCACCGCATAGTATAATATCAGAATATAAAGGGGAAAAGTCTTCTAACAAATTTCTTATAAGGAGATAATCTGCAACATTAGGAGCCATATAAATACAGCCAATTAAAATTTTTCCATTATTATGAAATAATTCAATGAAAAGATATTCAATTAAATCATTTGATGTTGATTTTCTAATAATACGGTATTTAAGTGAATCTTTTATAAAAATACCAACACCTCCTCCAGTTTTATCTAGTCTATCAGCACGAACTAGGCTATAATTATTTACTTTAAAAAGGTTACTCGAAATTTCAGGCTTAAGCCAGGTCTCAGAAAGACAAACAATATCGACATTGCTCTCATCGAACAGAAAACGCAGGTCATCAATTTTATTTTTTATACTTTGAGTATTTAAGTGACAGATTTTGACACCAGGTTTTTGCTGACAGAGGATGTTAAGTAAAGTTTTCGTATCATAAATGGAACTACCCGAGTATTGTGCAAAACTAGTCATACAATAACAAAAACTTCGGCCTACCAACAACAAAGACACCTAAAATTGAGAAATGTTTACAAATTATCTGAATTAAAAAAAATAAAATATTGGAACTATAAATATTTGAAAGTAAAATGCTGAAACTAAAATAAAGCAAAAACTGAGTGTGGAAAAACAAAAATATAGGAAGCAAATGATATAATAATAAACTGTTTAAGAGTATATCTATATATAAATAGGCAAACGAAATCGGTTCAGTCCCTGTTTCTATACCTAAATCTCAACCGATTTGGTTGATTTTTTTTTTGTTGGAAAGGTTGTGAGGAGGAGCAGTGCATAGGACTATATTTTTTTTTAATGTGGGCGGTGCCACGCCCCTAAATGGAAAAAACGCTCTCACGGCTAAACCGCCTCATCGATTTTAACGAATTTTAGTATGGAGATAGGGTTAGTACTAAGGAACGATAATATGACCATTATGTTTTTCAGTGGGCGGTGCCACGCCCCTAAATGGAAAAAAATGCTCTCACGGCTAAACCGCTTCATCGATTTTAACGAAATTTAGTATGAAGATAGGGTAAGCACTAGGGAACGATAACATAACCATTATGTTTTTCAGTGGGCGGTGCCACGCCCCTAAATGGAAAAAACGCTCTCACAGCTAAACCGCTGCATCGGTTTCAACGAAATTTGGTATGTAGATAGGATTGGCAGTAAAGAACGATAACATAACCATTATGTTTTCAATGGGCAGTGCCACGCCCCTAAATGGAAAAAACACGCTCACGGCGAAAATACGGCACACGATTTTTATGAAATTTGGTATAGATATAGAGTTAGCACTATATAGCACGATAGCATGATTGATTTTTATGAATTTTGGGTATAGATATCAAAAACTGTTTGCTCTTTAGTAGGAGTTACACGCCTTTAAATGGAAAGTACGATATTTCAATTTAGCTGCTGCACCGATGCAGATAAATCGAACCCTAAGGAAGAATATTAAAAGTTTTTTGTGTTTTATCGACCAAGGAAGGGTATAAAAAGTTTTTCCTTTATTTTATGGTCAAATCGAAATGGTCGAATTTCGGCCACAAGGCGAACTCTAGTAATATTTAAAAGTTAAGAGATAATTATGTTTCAATTTAATCTGCATCGGCATTTTCTGTTTTACTAGTTTTTTTTTTTCAGTAACAAGTAAAATATAATTTTACTGCAAGTTTTTGTCAGTAACCAGTAAGAAATTATGTTTACTGCAATTCTTTTCAGTAATCAGTAAATTTTACTGGTAATGCAAATTTAATTTGCATTATCAATAAAAACTTACTGGTTACTATTTTTTTTTTTTCAGTAATCAGTAAATATTTATTTTTACTGATATTTTTCCAGTAACCGCTAAAATTTTACTGGTAATGCAAACTTAATATCAGTAATCAATAAAATTTTATTGATAACTGATTTTGTTAATGCAGTCAATAAATACTCCAGCGTGCCCATCTGTAAGTCTTACTGGGTATCGAAAAGAAAAGGTGAAATCCTTTTGTATTAATGGCGTCGAATAGCCACACTCTTCCTTGTCAAAATATCCTTGCTGACTTTTCCAATAGGTCTTTTACTTTCCGAGGCATGATCCTTTGAAGATAAGATATTTCAGCCCCCAAATAAGAGACGAAATATTTTGGGTGCCTGGCATATCCCATTTATTTATTTTAGGGCATTCTATTTCACCAGAAAAATTTTGAGTTCTTGATATTTTTCTATACCATTCGATACTTTCCGAGTTTTTTCTTATTATTATTCTCATCGTTTAATTTATCATTTTGATAGCATGAACGTTAGAGGTGAAAAGGTACGAATTTCATAACAAAAAATAGCTATGAATAAAAACATCGACTAAAATAATAAGATCAGATTGTTGACCGAGCAGGGATAAGTCTCCAGGTACTAGATAGATTAAAACTAAATGCTTATTGGATTTTTTCAGCAATTTGTAAATGATGCCATTGTTCATCGTAATCCATATAAAATTGCAGTTAATTGGATGCACGTGACCAGTTTTCGACAGAAAGCATTGTTAACCAGCAACTTTTTTCATATTAATAAAGTAGTGTGCGCAACATTTTTGCCAGTTTATTACTATGGGGGAAATGGATCATTGTTAAATTTTAAAACACTAGCTTTTAGAACGGGATAATGTACATTCAGTTATATTCGAACTGAATTGTTCACCAAATGAAAGCTTAACTAGTAAGGGTGTAAAATTTGGCCTGGCCAAACATTAAATACCATACACTGCAGTATTTTAAAATTTTTGCTCATATGGGAGGTGCTACGCTCTCTTGTCCGAGTTCACTCAGTTTTTGTCCAAAGCTTGGATTTATAGTTTTTAGTGTCTGAGTGAAAATCGTTTGCAGCATAGCGTTTTGAAGCTTTTACTTATATAGGAGGTGCCACGCCCTCTTGTCCGAGTTCGTCTAGTCTTAGCCCCCTTGTCCGATTTCACCCAATTTTTGTTGAGAGCTTTCATTTATGATTCTTAGTGTCTGAGTCGAATTTGGTTTGAATATCTCAAAAAACGCTTTCAGTATAGCGTTTTGAAGCTTTTGCTTATATGAGAGGTGCCACGCCCTCTTGTCCGAATTCGTTCAGTTTTTTCTCAGAACTTGCGCTTACAATTCTCAGTTTTAATGTGTATTTTGGTTGCATTGTCGTGAAAAATACTCCTAAAATTGCATTTTGAATATATTTTTTGTATGGGCGGAAGGCGCGTCCGTTGACCGATTTCGCTCATTTTGAGTCCCCCGAGCTATCTTTGACGACGGAGGCAGTGTATTATCTTGCTCATTTTTCCCAAAAAGTGTATTTCAACACACAGCCAGCCAGCCACCCAGTCAGCCAGACAGACGGACATGGCTATATCGACGCAGGAGGTGACGCTGATCAAGAATATATATACTTTCTATATCTGCCACGCTACCTTCTCTGCGTTACAAACGGAAGGAAAAAGTACCTGTTAAAATCTTGGTTCCTTGCGAAAACTGTTGTGAATGAAGGTGTTACAAGATATGCTTTCGTCAACGGATTCAAAGCTCACCTCCCATATAAGCAAATGTTTAAAAATGTTATACTGAAAATATTTTTTGAGAATTTCACTCAAGTACTCAGAACAGTAAATGCCAGGTCTATGCAAAAACTAGATAAACTCGGAGAAGAGGGCGTGGCACCTCCGATATAAGCAAAAGTTTCAAAACGCTGTACAGAAGGCGTTATTTAAGATAATGAAACCAAATTTCGTATAGATGCTTGAAATAGTTAGTGCAAGATCTGAGCAAAAACTAAGTGAATTCAGTCAAGGCGTGGCACCTCCCGTATAGACAAAATGTTCAAAATACTGCAATGTAGGGCATATTATTTTTTAGCCAGGCCAAAAGTTACACCCTTACTAGTTAATTTTGTTTTTGTTGATTACAGTGCCATCTACGCCGGATAAGAAAAAATGTTTCAAACAAAATATTCGTACTTTTACGTAGAATCAGAATCTACAATAAAAAATTGGGGTTTTCATTTAAAGTTTTGAACTTGTCCCCGACCCAACCCCGTCGGGGATTAACAGGGGGTCAATATTCATATCCTTGAATAGATCTCAGAAAATTATTGGACACGTGTTTTTTATTTTTTGATTTAACGTTTAGTTTGTAAAATATTTGGTCATTCCGGGATTTTCCTAACAATGTGCATGTAATTTACAGACAATCTAACTTTAATAAAACATTGATTTTCAATCTGCAATACAATCTAAATTAAAGTTGGGATCTAATAGCTATGAGAATTTTGTATCCATAACCGAAACATGAATTAAAATATCTTAAATGGTTCCGAAGTTATGATTTTTGCAACGAGAAATGACAGATGTCGCCACTGTGCGGCACAAGTCAAAAAACTCGATTTTGCAGAAAATACGTTTAAAGTTTTCAATTGAAAAAGTTATTCTTTTCTCAAACGTTGACCGTAAATATACTATTATGAAATTTTTACACAATTTGAAGCATTTTATAATGAATAATTCTGCATCATTAATTCAAAATTCGCGTTTTTTGAGTTGTGCCGTTCTTAGAGTAAATGAGAACGAAGCCAACTGCCCACTTCAAAATAAAAAAAAGGACAAAACCAACTGAAAGCCACACGAGCAGGCGAACGCTCACGCACAATCAAAACACGCTTAAACAATTGTTATAATACTCGTAATAAAATTAAAAATAATCGAACAAATTCTCATAGCTCTTAAAATCCATTCAAAGAAAAATTTCTATTAAGATTCTAAATAGAAGGAAATTTTTAAACCGAACGATTGATCGCTCGCGACCGCAGGATATCATGTTGCGTTAACCGTTTGCCGGGGAGTACGTGCTGCTGTGCTCAACGCGCGATGGCAGCATGTCGTATATTGTAAGTGGGTGAACTTTATGTACATATGTATTCTGCTATAATCGTTTCAGTGTGTGCACTTATGTACAGTGGTGGATCCAGTATTTTTTATGGGGTAGATAAAGTCCTATGAAGACATTACATACATACAGCCGTTGAAAAATACTTAAAAAAGGTATCATCAATGTCCCGATCAATAAAATTTGTCGATTTCTTGTCATTGTATCTGAAATGTATATCAAAACTAGTAAGGGTGTAAAATTTTGGCCTGGCCAAAGGTTAAATACCCTACACTGCAGTATTTTTGAAATTTTGCTCTTATGGGAGGTGCTACGCCCTCTTGTCCGAGTTCACCCAGTTTTTGTCCAGAGCTTGCATTTATAGTTTTTAGTGTCTGAGTGAAAAACGTTTTCAGTAAACTAAAAACTTGAAAGGGTGTAAAATTTCGCCTGGCCAAACAGCAAATACCCTACACTGCAGTATTTTTAAAAATTTGCTCATATGGGAGGTGCTACGCTCTCTTGTCCGAGTTCACCCAGTTTTTGTCCAGAGCTTGGATTTATAGTTTTTAGTGTCTGAGTGAAAAACGTTTTCAGTACAGTGTTTTGAAGCTTTTGCTTATATAGGAGGTGCCACGCCCTCTTGTCCGAGTTCGTCAAGTTGTAGCTTAGAGAGTGCATACATAGTCTTTAGTATTTGAGTGAAGTTTTGTTGGATTATCTCAAAAACTCTTTCAGTTTAGCATTTTGAAATTTCTGCTTATATGGGGGGTGCCACGCCCTCTTGTCCGATTTCACCCAATTTTTGTCGAGAGCTTTCATTTATGATACTTAGTGTCTGAGTCGAATTTGGTTCGAACATCTCAAAAAACGCTTTCAGTATAGCGTTTTGAAGCTTCTGCTTATATGGGAGGTGCCACGACCTCTTGTCCGAATTCGTTAAATTTTTTCTCAGAGCTTGTGCTTACAATTCGTAGGATTTATGAGTATTTTGGTTGCATCGTCGTGAAAAATACTCCCAAAATTGCATTTTGAATATATATTTTTTATGGGCGGTAGGCGTGTCCGTTGACCGATTTCGCTCATTTTCAATCCCCCGAGCTATCTTTGACGAGGGAGGCAGTGTACCAAATTTCATTGAATTATCGTACTCAGTTTTCCCACAAAGTGTATTTCAACACACAGCGAGCCAGCCACCCAGCCAGCCAGCCAGCCAGCCAGCCAGCCAGCCAGCCAGCCAGCCAGCCAGCCAGCCAGCCAGCCAGCCAGCCAGCCAGCCAGCCAGCCAGCCAGAC
>CATOTO010000011.1:0-17317 GCA_951812925.1 Calliopum simillimum | reverse complement strand
TATCTTGCTTGTATTTTAGGTACTAGCAAATGCTTGGTAGCATTATTTTGTTACAATTTGAGAATATGATAATATTATACAATATTCTACCTTCATATATTCGCCAGCAAATGTATGTGCCTAGTAATATGGTTCATCATTTGCACAGACCATAATGTGGTGCACAGCATCATAATCCATATCATATGGTGTGCCATCGGTACTCGGTTTATGTATTCACCTTAAGAATTAAAGCACACCTAGTTAACATTTGGTAGATCTTTGTAGCTTCGCACCCATTTTTGAGAATTTTGAATTTAAATATGTAGATTTCCATATAAAAAGTCATATTTTTGTCCAGAATCTATATAATAACCCTTAAATAAAGAAGGTGGCATTCAGGTTATATGTAGAAGCAGCTACAGTACTTCCATACATTTTTCTAAAGTGATGAGTTTTACGTATTTTTATCTATGTATGTAATTATATTTATAAAGAATTAAACTTACTTACATATATAATTATATATTTTTTAAAAATACATATCTACAGATATGTGCATATATATCTTGGTTTATCCAATAAAGCACTATTTTATTTAAGTTATGTAGATCTAAGAGGATCTTTTATGGTGCTCTTTCAAAATGCGTTGCATGGCGAAATCATATGAAGCACTTTCCAATGTATATTTCATTAAAAAACAAACTTAGTTATAATTTTAAGATCAAACTCCTTAGTTATGATTCATCTTCATGTAAACAAACTGGGATTCTATTCGTCTGGTTTTGTAAACAAATTTAAAGTTTAAAAAAAAATGGGAAACTACATAGAATACATATGACATAAACAAACAAACCAATACCTTTTGTTGTGGAGGATCAACTCCACATTAAAAGTTTAATTAAAATTACAAGTCTAACAATTCAAATGAAGTCAAGATCGAACTCCTAAGCTAAGATATATGATATGTTATCTAAACAAAGTCTAAAAATCCCAATGTCGTTCCGTCGTTTATCCGATATTTGGTCTGCTAGTGAAATAATCAAAAATTTGTGTTATCCTTAAATAAATAAATACAACAGCAACAACAACAATTGACTGCCAAGACATAGTACAACATATGTAGACACGAATATAAGTACAAAGAAGAATATGAGAAAAGGGAACAATTACATCCACAGAAAGAAGAATAATTGACCACCCAGAAGATGAGTAAGAAGCAGAATAGAAAAAAGGTATCAATAATAACACCTACAACAACAACAATGATATCAAAACAATATGCTCCATTCACAATAAATCCTAAACAAAATAATATGGTCCATTCACAATAAATCCTAAACAAAATACGGTACACCAATAGTACACTTTACAGTAAAACAGAAGTCTGGCAACTATGTCTTGAGACAATTTTTGTGAATTTTGACCTTAAAATTTTGTATGGAGATTTTCATACAAAAAGTCACTTTTTTGCGGCGGAACTCTCATAGCTATACTACTACAGAAGTCTGGCAACACTGTTTTTATGGAGTTTTGAGAATTTTAACCTTAAAATTTTGTATGGAGATTTTCATACAAACATCATAACTCAAGTTCTGACTCTTGTGCAACCGAAATCAACATATCAGCCTTTGATGATGAAATCATGAAATCGGCAATATCCTGAGTAATGATGAAATCATTTTTGTTTACATAAGAAAACATGATCTCTTAACAGTTTTGTTTGACTATTATATATGTGTGTGTGAGAACCATCTGTGTGATATTTTATATTAAATATATTGATCAGTGCATTATGATGATACGATGTTCCACTTTGTAGGTTATTTTTATACTTTTTTCAAATATTTTCAAATATATGAAAATTTTAAAAATTTTATCTTTTTTCAAATTTTTCAAATATTTTCATATATTTGAAAATTTGAAAAATTTTATCTTTTTTTCAAATTTTTCAAATATTTTCAAATTTTTCAAATATTTGAAAATTTGAAAAATTTAAACTTTTTTCAAATTTTTCAAAATTTTTCAAATATTTGAAAATTTGAAAATATTTTTATTTGAGCTGTAATAGATATGTATGTATCTTGTTTGTATTTTAGGTACTAGCAAATGCTTGGTAGCATTATTTTGTTACAATTTGAGAATATAATAATATTATATTCTACATTCATACGTTCGCCAGCAAATGTATGTACCTAGTAATATGGTTCATCATTTGCACAGACCATAATGTGGCGTACAGCATCATAATCCATATCATATGGCGTGTCATCAGTACTCGGTTGATGTATTCACCTTAAGAATTAAAGCTCACCCAGTTAACATTTGGTAGATCTTTGTAGCTTCGCACCTATTTTGAGGATTTTGAATTTTAATATGGGGATTTCCATATAAAAAGTCATATTTTTGTCCAGAATCTATATAATAACCCTTAAATAAAGAAGGTGGCATTCAGGTTATATGTAGAAGCAGCTACAGTAGTTCCATTCATTTTTCTAAAGTGCTGAGTTTTATGTTTTTATATGTACGTATATGTATGTAATAATATTTATAAAGAATTAAACTTACTTACATATATAATTATATATTTTTAAAAAAAAAAAACCTACAGATATGTGCATATATATCTTGGTATCCAATAAAGCACTATTTTATTTAAGTTATGTAGATCTAAGAGGATCTTTTATGGTGCTCTTTCAAAATGCGTTGCATGGTGAAATCATATGAAGCACTTTCCAATGAATGTTTCATTAAAAAACAAACTTAGTTATAATTTTAAGATTAAACTCCTTAGTTATGATTCATCTTCATGTAAACAAACTGGGATTCTATTCGTCTGGTT
Organism: Calliopum simillimum; assembly: GCA_951812925.1. NCBI lineage: Eukaryota > Metazoa > Arthropoda > Insecta > Diptera > Lauxaniidae > Calliopum > Calliopum simillimum. Next base: position 14,496 of record CATOTO010000011.1, on the reverse strand, counting down.
TTGTAAACAAATTTAAAGTTTAAATAAAAAATGGGAAACTACATAGAATACATATGACATAAACAAACAAACCAATACCTTTTGTTGTGGAGGATCAACTCCACATCAAAAGTTTAATTAAAATTACAAGTCTTACAATTCAAATGAAGTCAAGATCGAACTCCTAAGCTAAGATATATGATATGTTATCTAAACAAAGTCTAAAAATCCCAATGTCGTTCCGTCGTTTATCCGATATTTGGTCTGCTAGTGAAATAATCAAACAATTTGTGTTATCCTTAAATATATAAATACAACAGCAACAACAACAATTGACTGCCAAGACATAGTACAACATATGTAAACACGAATATAAGTACAAAGAAGAATATGAGAAAAGGGAACAATTACAGCAACAGAAAGAACTATAATTGACCACCCGAAAGATGAGGAAGAAGCAGAAAAGGAAAAAAAGGAGTCAATAACAACATCTACAATCAATAATGTTATCAAAATAATATGGCCCATTCACAATAAATCCTAAACAAAATACGGTACACCAATAGTACACTTTACAGTAAAACAGAAGTCTGGCAACTATGTCTTGGGACAATTTTTGTGAATTTTGACCTTAAAATTTTGTATAGAGATTTTCATACAAAAAGTCACTTTTTTGGGTTGGAACGCCCATAGCTATACTACTTCTCGCTAATTTTTGCAAAATTTATTGAAAAAATTTAATTTCTACTGAGATGTCCGTTAGTGCAAATGGACATTTGAAAATTTCAACGGACATCTCGCTAATTTTTGCAAAATTTATTGAAAAAATTGAATTTCTACTGAGATGTCCATTAGTGCAAACGGACATTTGAAAATTTCAACGGACATCTCGCTAATTTTTGCAAAATTTATTGAAAAAATTGAATTTCTACTGAGATGTCCGTTAGTGCAAATGGACATTTGAAAATTTCAATGGACATCTCACTAGTTTTTGCAAAATTTATTGAAAAAATTGAATTTTGCCTGATATGTCCGTTAGTGCAAACGGACATTTGAAAATTTCAACGGACATCTCGCTAATTTTTGCAAAATTTATTGAAAAAATTGAAATTCTACTGAGATGTCCGTTAGTCCGAATGGACATTTGAAAATTTCAACGGACATCTCGCTAATTTTTGCAAAATTTATTGAAAAAATTGAATTTCTACTGAGATGTCCATTAGTGCAAACGGACATTTGAAAATTTCAACGGACATCTCGCTAATTTTTGCAAAATTTATTGAAAAAATTGAATTTCTACTGAGATGTCCGTTAGTGCAAATGAACATTTGAAAATTTCAATGGACATCTCACTAGTTTTTGCAAAATTTATTGAAAAAATTGGATTTTGCCTGAGATGTCCGTTAGTGCAAACGGACATTTGAAAATTTCAACGGACATCTCGCTAATTTTTGCAAAATTTATTGAAAAAATTGAATTTCTACTGAGATGTCCGTTAGTCCGAATGGACATTTGAAAATTTCAACGGACATCTCGCTAATTTTTGCAAAATTTATTGAAAAAATTGAATTTCTACTGAGATGTCCGTTAGTGCAAATGGACATTTGAAAATTTCAACGGACATCTCGCTAATTTTTGCAAAATTTATTGAAAAAATTGAATTTCTACTGAGATGTCCGTTAGTGCAAATGGACATTTGAAAATTTCAACGGACATCTCGCTAATTTTTGCAAAATTTATTGAAAAAATTGAATTTCTACTGAGATGTCCGTTAGTGCAAATGGACATTTGAAAATTTCAATGGACATCTCACTAGTTTTTGCAAAATTTATTGAAAAAATTGAATTTTGCCTGATATGTCCGTTAGTGCAAACGGACATTTGAAAATTTCAACGGACATCTCGCTAATTTTTGCAAAATTTATTGAAAAAATTGAATTTCTACTGAGATGTCCGTTAGTCCGAATGGACATTTGAAAATTTCAACGGACATCTCGCTAATTTTTGCAAAATTTATTGAAAAAATTGAATTTCTACTGAGATGTCCATTAGTGCAAACGGACATTTGAAAATTTCAACGGACATCTCGCTAATTTTTGCAAAATTTATTGAAAAAATTGAATTTCTACTGAGATGTCCGTTAGTGCAAATGGACATTTGAAAATTTCAATGGACATCTCACTAGTTTTTGCAAAATTTATTGAAAAAATTGAATTTTGCCTGAGATGTCCGTTAGTGCAAACGGACATTTGAAAATTTCAACGGACATCTCGCTAATTTTTGCAAAATTTATTGAAAAAATTGAATTTCTACTGAGATGTCCGTTAGTCCGAATGGACATTTGAAAATTTCAACGGACATCTCGCTAATTTTTGCAAAATTTATTGAAAAAATTGAATTTCTACTGAGATGTCCATTAGTGCAAACGGACATTTGAAAATTTCAACGGACATCTCGCTAATTTTTGCAAAATTTATTGAAAAAATTGAATTTCTACTGAGATGTCCATTAGTGCAAACGGACATTTGAAAATTTCAACGGACATCTCGCTAATTTTTGCAAAATTTATTGAAAAAATTGAATTTCTACTGAGATGTCCGTTAGTCCGAATGGCCATTTGAAAATTTCAACGGACATCTCGCTAATTTTTGCAAAATTTATTGAAAAAATTGAATTTCTACTGAGATGTCCATTAGTGCAAACGGACATTTGAAAATTTCAACGGACATCTCGCTAATTTTTGCAAAATTTATTGAAAAAATTGAATTTCTACTGAGATGTCCATTAGTGCAAACGGACATTTGAAAATTTCAACGGACATCTCGCTAATTTTTGCAAAATTTATTGAAAAAATTGAATTTCTACTGAGATGTCCATTAGTGCAAACGGACATTTGAAAATTTCAACGGACATCTCGCTAATTTTTGCAAAATTTATTGAAAAAATTGAATTTCTACTGAGATGTCCGTTAGTGCAAATGGACATTTGAAAATTTCAATGGACATCTCACTAGTTTTTGCAAAATTTATTGAAAAAATTGAATTTTGCCTGAGATGTCCGTTAGTGCAAACGGACATTTGAAAATTTCAACGGACATCTCGCTAATTTTTGCAAAATTTATTGAAAAAATTGAATTTCTACTGAGATGTCCGTTAGTGCAAATGGACATTTGAAAATTTCAATGGACATCTCACTAGTTTTTGCAAAATTTATTGAAAAAATTGAATTTTGCCTGAGATGTCCGTTAGTGCAAACGGACATTTGAAAATTTCAACGGACATCTCGCTAATTTTTGCAAAATTTATTGAAAAAATTGAATTTCTACTGAGATGTCCGTTAGTGCAAATGGACATTTGAAAATTTCAACGGACATCTCGCTAATTTTTGCAAAATTTATTGAAAAAATTGAATTTCTACTGAGATGTCCATTAGTGCAAACGGACATTTGAAAATTTCAACGGACATCTCGCTAATTTTTGCAAAATTTATTGAAAAAATTGAATTTCTACTGAGATGTCCATTAGTGCAAACGGACATTTGAAAATTTCAACGGACATCTCGCTAATTTTTGCAAAATTTATTGAAAAAATTGAATTTTTACTGAGATGTCCGTTAGTGCAAATGGACATTTGAAAATTTCAATGGACATCTCACTAGTTTTTGCAAAATTTATTGAAAAAATTGAATTTTGCCTGAGATGTCCGTTAGTGCAAACGGACATTTGAAAATTTCAACGGACATCTCGCTAATTTTTGCAAAATTTATTGAAAAAATTGAATTTCTACTGAGATGTCCGTTAGTGCAAACGGACATTTGAAAATTTCAACGGACATCTCGCTAATTTTTGCAAAATTTATTGAAAAAATTGAATTTCTACTGAGATGTCCATTAGTGCAAACGGACATTTGAAAATTTCAACGGACATCTCGCTAATTTTTGCAAAATTTATTGAAAAAATTGAATTTCTACTGAGATGTCCATTAGTGCAAATGGACATTTGAAAATTTCAATGGACATCTCACTAGTTTTTGCAAAATTTATTGAAAAAATTGAATTTTGCCTGAGATGTCCGTTAGTGCAAACGGACATTTGAAAATTTCAACGGACATCTCGCTAATTTTTGCAAAATTTATTGAAAAAATTGAATTTCTACTGAGATGTCCGTTAGTGCAAATGGACATTTGAAAATTTCAATGGACATCTCACTAGTTTTTGCAAAATTTATTGAAAAAATTGAATTTTGCCTGAGATGTCCGTTAGTGCAAACGGACATTTGAAAATTTCAACGGACATCTCGCTAATTTTTGCAAAATTTATTGAAAAAATTGAATTTCTACTGAGATGTCCATTAGTGCAAATGGACATTTGAAAATTTCAATGGACATCTCACTAGTTTTTGCAAAATTTATTGAAAAAATTGAATTTTGCCTGAGATGTCCGTTAGTGCAAACGGACATTTGAAAATTTCAACGGACATCTCGCTAATTTTTGCAAAATTTATTGAAAAAATTGAATTTCTACTGAGATGTCCATTAGTGCAAACGGACATTTGAAAATTTCAACGGACATCTCGCTAATTTTTGCAAAATTTATTGAAAAAATTGAATTTCTACTGAGATGTCCATTAGTGCAAATGGACATTTGAAAATTTCAATGGACATCTCACTAGTTTTTGCAAAATTTATTGAAAAAATTGAATTTTGCCTGAGATGTCCGTTAGTGCAAACGGACATTTGAAAATTTCAACGGACATCTCGCTAATTTTTGCAAAATTTATTGAAAAAATTGAATTTCTACTGAGATGTCCGTTAGTGCAAATGGACATTTGAAAATTTCAATGGACATCTCACTAGTTTTTGCAAAATTTATTGAAAAAATTGAATTTCTACTGAGATGTCCGTTAGTGCAAACGGACATTTGAAAATTTCAACGGACATCTCGCTAATTTTTGCAAAATTTATTGAAAAAATTGAATTTCTACTGAGATGTCCGTTAGTCCGAATGGACATTTGAAAATTTCAACGGACATCTCGCTAATTTTTGCAAAATTTATTGAAAAAATTGAATTTCTACTGAGATGTCCATTAGTGCAAACGGACATTTGAAAATTTCAACGGACATCTCGCTAATTTTTGCAAAATTTATTGAAAAAATTGAATTTCTACTGAGATGTCCATTAGTGCAAACGGACATTTGAAAATTTCAACGGACATCTCGCTAATTTTTGCAAAATTTATTGAAAAAATTGAATTTCTACTGAGATGTCCGTTAGTGCAAATGGACATTTGAAAATTTCAATGGACATCTCACTAGTTTTTGCAAAATTTATTGAAAAAATTGAATTTTGCCTGAGATGTCCGTTAGTGCAAACGGACATTTGAAAATTTCAACGGACATCTCGCTAATTTTTGCAAAATTTATTGAAAAAATTAAATTTCTACTGAGATGTCCGTTAGTGCAAATGGACATTTGAAAATTTCAATGGACATCTCACTAGTTTTTGCAAAATTTATTGAAAAAATTGAATTTCTACTGAGATGTCCGTTAGTGCAAACGGACATTTGAAAATTTCAACGGACATCTCGCTAATTTTTGCAAAATTTATTGAAAAAATTGAATTTCTACTGAGATGTCCGTTAGTCCGAATGGACATTTGAAAATTTCAACGGACATCTCGCTAATTTTTGCAAAATTTATTGAAAAAATTGAATTTCTACTGAGATGTCCATTAGTGCAAACGGACATTTGAAAATTTCAACGGACATCTCGCTAATTTTTGCAAAATTTATTGAAAAAATTGAATTTCTACTGAGATGTCCATTAGTGCAAATGGACATTTGAAAATTTCAATGGACATCTCACTAGTTTTTGCAAAATTTATTGAAAAAATTGAATTTTGCCTGAGATGTCCGTTAGTGCAAACGGACATTTGAAAATTTCAACGGACATCTCGCTAATTTTTGCAAAATTTATTGAAAAAATTGAAATTCTACTGAGATGTCCATTAGTGCAAACGGACATTTGAAAATTTCAACGGACATCTCGCTAATTTTTGCAAAATTTATTGAAAAAATTGAATTTCTACTGAGATGTCCATTAGTGCAAACGGACATTTGAAAATTTCAACGGACATCTCGCTAATTTTTGCAAAATTTATTGAAAAAATTGAATTTCTACTGAGATGTCCGTTAGTGCAAATGGACATTTGAAAATTTCAATGGACATCTCACTAGTTTTTGCAAAATTTATTGAAAAAATTGAATTTTGCCTGAGATGTCCGTTAGTGCAAACGGACATTTGAAAATTTCAACGGACATCTCGCTAATTTTTGCAAAATTTATTGAAAAAATTAAATTTCTACTGAGATGTCCGTTAGTGCAAATGGACATTTGAAAATTTCAACGGACATCTCGCTAATTTTTGCAAAATTTATTGAAAAAATTGAATTTCTACTGAGATGTCCATTAGTGCAAATGGACATTTGAAAATTTCAATGGACATCTCACTAGTTTTTGCAAAATTTATTGAAAAAATTGAATTTTGCCTGAGATGTCCGTTAGTGCAAACGGACATTTGAAAATTTCAACGGACATCTCGCTAATTTTTGCAAAATTTATTGAAAAAATTGAATTTCTACTGAGATGTCCGTTAGTGCAAATGGACATTTGAAAATTTCAACGGACATCTCGCTAATTTTTGCAAAATTTATTGAAAAAATTGAATTTCTACTGAGATGTCCGTTAGTGCAAACGGACATTTGAAAATTTCAACCGACATCTCGCTAATTTTTGCAAAATTTATTAAAAAAATTGAATTTCTACTGAGATGTCCGTTAGTGCAAATGGACAATTGAAAATTTCAATGGACATCTCACTAGTTTTTGCAAAATTTATTGAAAAAATTGAATTTCTACTGAGATGTCCGTTAGTGCAAATGGACATTTGAAAATTTCAACGGACATCTCACTAGTTTTTGCAAAATTTATTGAAAAAATTGAATTTCTACTGAGATGTCCGTTAGTGCAAATGGACATTTGAAAATTTCAACGGACATCTCGCTAATTTTTGCAAAATTTATTGAAAAAATTGAATTTCTACTGAGATGTCCGTTAGTGCAAATGGACATTTGAAAATTTCAATGGACATCTCACTAGTTTTTGCAAAATTTATTGAAAAAATTGAATTTCTACTGAGATGTCCGTTAGTGCAAACGGACATTTGAAAATTTCAACGGACATCTCGCTAATTTTTGCAAAATTTATTGAAAAAATTGAATTTCTACTGAGATGTCCGTTAGTGCAAATGGACATTTGAAAATTTCAACCGACATCTCGCTAATTTTTGCAAAATTTATTAAAAAAATTGAATTTCTACTGAGATGTCCGTTAGTGCAAATGGACAATTGAAAATTTCAATGGACATCTCACTAGTTTTTGCAAAATTTATTGAAAAAATTGAATTTTGCCTGAGATGTCCGTTAATGCAAACGGACATTTGAATATTTCAACGGACATCTCGCTAATTTTTGCAAAATTTATTGAAAAAATTGAATTTCTACTGAGATGTCCGTTAGTGCAAACGGACATTTGAAAATTTCAACGGACATCTCGCTAATTTTTGCAAAATTTATTGAAAAAATTGAATTTTTACTGAGATGTCCGTTAGTGCAAATGGACATTTGAAAATTTCAACGGACATCTCGCTAATTTTTGCAAAATTTGTTGAAAAAATTGAATTTCTACTGAGATGTCCATTAGTGCAAACGGACATTTGAAAATTTCAACGGACATCTCGCTAATTTTTGCAAAATTTATTGAAAAAATTGAATTTCTACTGAGATGTCCGTTAGTGCAAATGGACATTTGAAAATTTCAATGGACATCTCACTAGTTTTTGCAAAATTTATTGAAAAAATTGAATTTTGCCTGAGATGTCCGTTAGTGCAAACGGACATTTGAAAATTTCAACGGACATCTCGCTAATTTTTGCAAAATTTATTGAAAAAATTGAATTTCTACTGAGATGTCCATTAGTGCAAATGGACATTTGAAAATTTCAATGGACATCTCACTAGTTTTTGCAAAATTTATTGAAAAAATTGAATTTTGCCTGAGATGTCCGTTAGTGCAAACGGACATTTGAAAATTTCAACGGACATCCCGCTAATTTTTGCAAAATTTATTGAAAAAATTGAATTTCTACTGAGATGTCCATTAGTGCAAACGGACATTTGAAAATTTCAACGGACATCTCACTAATTTTTGCAAAATTTATTGAAAAAATTGAATTTCTACTGAGATGTCCATTAGTGCAAATGGACATTTGAAAATTTCAATGGACATCTCACTAGTTTTTGCAAAATTTATTGAAAAAATTGAATTTTGCCTGAGATGTCCGTTAGTGCAAACGGACATTTGAAAATTTCAACGGACATCTCGCTAATTTTTGCAAAATTTATTGAAAAAATTGAATTTCTACTGAGATGTCCGTTAGTGCAAATGGACATTTGAAAATTTCAATGGACATCTCACTAGTTTTTGCAAAATTTATTGAAAAAATTGAATTTTGCCTGAGATGTCCGTTAGTGCAAACGGACATTTGAAAATTTCAACGGACATCTCGCTAATTTTTGCAAAATTTATTGAAAAAATTGAATTTCTACTGAGATGTCCATTAGTGCAAATGGACATTTGAAAATTTCAATGGACATCTCACTAGTTTTTGCAAAATTTATTGAAAAAATTGAATTTTGCCTGAGATGTCCGTTAGTGCAAACGGACATTTGAAAATTTCAACGGACATCTCGCTAATTTTTGCAATATTTATTGAAAAAATTGAATTTCTACTGAGATGTCCGTTAGTGCAAACGGACATTTGAAAATTTCAACGGACATCTCGCTAATTTTTGCAAAATTTATTGAAAAAATTGAATTTCTACTGAGATGTCCGTTAGTGCAAATGGACATTTGAAAATTTCAACGGACATCTCGCTAATTTTTGCAAAATTTATTGAAAAAATTGAATTTCTACTGAGATGTCCATTAGTGCAAACGGACATTTGAAAATTTCAACGGACATCTCGCTAATTTTTGCAAAATTTATTGAAAAAATTGAATTTCTACTGAGATGTCCGTTAGTGCAAATGGACATTTGAAAATTTCAATGGACATCTCACTAGTTTTTGCAAAATTTATTGAAAAAATTGAATTTTGCCTGAGATGTCCGTTAGTGCAAACGGACATTTGAAAATTTCAACGGACATCTCGCTAATTTTTGCAAAATTTATTGAAAAAATTGAATTTCTACTGAGATGTCCATTAGTGCAAATGGACATTTGAAAATTTCAATGGACATCTCACTAGTTTTTGCAAAATTTATTGAAAAAATTAAATTTCTACTGAGATGTCCGTTAGTGCAAATGGACATTTGAAAATTTCAACGGACATCTCGCTAATTTTTGCAAAATTTATTGAAAAAATTGAATTTCTACTGAGATGTCCATTAGTGCAAACGGACATTTGAAAATTTCAACGGACATCTCGCTAATTTTTGCAAAATTTATTGAAAAAATTGAATTTCTACTGAGATGCCCATTAGTGCAAATGGACATTTGAAAATTTCAATGGACATCTCACTAGTTTTTGCAAAATTTATTGAAAAAATTGAATTTTGCCTGAGATGTCCGTTAGTGCAAACGGACATTTGAAAATTTCAACGGACATCTCGCTAATTTTTGCAAAATTTATTGAAAAAATTGAATTTCTACTGAGATGTCCGTTAGTGCAAATGGACATTTGAAAATTTCAATGGACATCTCACTAGTTTTTGCAAAATTTATTGAAAAAATTGAATTTTGCCTGAGATGTCCGTTAGTGCAAACGGACATTTGAAAATTTCAACGGACATCTCGCTAATTTTTGCAAAATTTATTGAAAAAATTGAATTTCTACTGAGATGTCCATTAGTGCAAATGGACATTTGAAAATTTCAATGGACATCTCACTAGTTTTTGCAAAATTTATTGAAAAAATTGAATTTTGCCTGAGATGTCCGTTAGTGCAAACGGACATTTGAAAATTTCAACGGACATCTCGCTAATTTTTGCAAAATTTATTGAAAAAATTGAATTTCTACTGAGATGTCCATTAGTGCAAACGGACATTTGAAAATTTCAACGGACATCTCGCTAATTTTTGCAAAATTTATTGAAAAAATTGAATTTCTACTGAGATGTCCATTAGTGCAAATGGACATTTGAAAATTTCAATGGACATCTCACTAGTTTTTGCAAAATTTATTGAAAAAATTGAATTTTGCCTGAGATGTCCGTTAGTGCAAACGGACATTTGAAAATTTCAACGGACATCTCGCTAATTTTTGCAAAATTTATTGAAAAAATTGAATTTCTACTGAGATGTCCATTAGTGCAAATGGACATTTGAAAATTTCAATGGACATCTCACTAGTTTTTGCAAAATTTATTGAAAAAATTGAATTTTGCCTGAGATGTCCGTTAGTGCAAACGGACATTTGAAAATTTCAACGGACATCTCGCTAATTTTTGCAAAATTTATTGAAAAAATTGAATTTCTACTGAGATGTCCATTAGTGCAAACGGACATTTGAAAATTTCAACGGACATCTCGCTAATTTTTGCAAAATTTATTGAAAAAATTGAATTTCTACTGAGATGTCCATTAGTGCAAATGGACATTTGAAAATTTCAATGGACATCTCACTAGTTATTGCAAAATTTATTGAAAAAATTGAATTTTGCCTGAGATGTCCGTTAGTGCAAACGGACATTTGAAAATTTCAACGGACATCTCGCTAATTTTTGCAAAATTTATTGAAAAAATTGAATTTCTACTGAGATGTCCGTTAGTGCAAATGGACATTTGAAAATTTCAATGGACATCTCACTAGTTTTTGCAAAATTTATTGAAAAAATTGAATTTTGCCTGAGATGTCCGTTAGTGCAAACGGACATTTGAAAATTTCAACGGACATCTCGCTAATTTTTGCAAAATTTATTGAAAAAATTGAATTTCTACTGAGATGTCCATTAGTGCAAATGGACATTTGAAAATTTCAATGGACATCTCACTAGTTTTTGCAAAATTTATTGAAAAAATTGAATTTTGCCTGAGATGTCCGTTAGTGCAAACGGACATTTGAAAATTTCAACGGACATCTCGCTAATTTTTGCAAAATTTATTGAAAAAATTGAATTTCTACTGAGATGTCCGTTAGTGCAAACGGACATTTGAAAATTTCAACGGACATCTCGCTAATTTTTGCAAAATTTATTGAAAAAATTGAATTTCTAATGAGATGTCCGTTAGTGCAAATGGACATTTGAAAATTTCAACGGACATCTCGCTAATTTTTGCAAAATTTATTGAAAAAATTGATTTTCTACTGAGATGTCCATTAGTGCAAACGGACATTTGAAAATTTCAACGGACATCTCGCTAATTTTTGCAAAATTTATTGAAAAAATTGAATTTCTACTGAGATGTCCGTTAGTGCAAATGGACATTTGAAAATTTCAATGGACATCTCACTAGTTTTTGCAAAATTTATTGAAAAAATTGAATTTTGCCTGAGATGTCCGTTAGTGCAAACGGACATTTGAAAATTTCAACGGACATCTCGCTAATTTTTGCAAAATTTATTGAAAAAATTGAATTTCTACTGAGATGTCCATTAGTGCAAATGGACATTTGAAAATTTCAATGGACATCTCACTAGTTTTTGCAAAATTTATTGAAAAAATTGAATTTTGCCTGAGATGTCCGTTAGTGCAAACGGACATTTGAAAATTTCAACGGACATCTCGCTAATTTTTGCAAAATTTATTGAAAAAATTGAATTTCTACTGAGATGTCCATTAGTGCAAACGGACATTTGAAAATTTCAACGGACATCTCGCTAATTTTTGCAAAATTTATTGAAAAAATTGAATTTCTACTGAGATGTCCGTTAGTGCAAATGGACATTTGAAAATTTCAATGGACATCTCACTAGTTTTTGCAAAATTTATTGAAAAAATTGAATTTTGCCTGAGATGTCCGTTAGTGCAAACGGACATTTGAAAATTTCAACGGACATCAGTAGGGTGTATTCGTGCGTTCGGGGACACTCCTGGCAGAGGCCCCTGGCAGAATTTTCCCCCTTCCTAGTACGTCGTGGCAGAATTGCCCCTGTAGGAGCCCCTTTCTAGTACATCTTGGCAGAAGGTGCCCCTGTAGGAGCCCCTTTCTAGTACATCTTGGCAGAATTGCGCCAGGATGTGCGCCATTCTCATACATCTTGGCAGAGACAGAATTTTCTATAGTTACTGTAGGAGCCCCTTCCTAGTATATCTTGGCAGAATTGCTGCTGTAGGAGACAGAATTTTTTTTCCTAGTTGAATTTTTTTAAAGATATTTTTATAGGTCATTTTTTGTTGTTGTTGTTTCTTATTTTTTTGTTATTTTGTATGCTAATGTGGTTATGGTGAACATATACCTTAGTAGATTATGGAGGTAGTTCTTAAACTTATTGTTACCGGAAGCGATGACTCATATTATTAGGTATTAAAATTATGCTATCTGGCGAATATAATGTTTTTATATGTAAAAATAGGTTATGTATATTACTTACACTATTATACACTTATAACATTTTTTACGATCAGATGTTATAGGATCCTTAATAATCAAACAAAGGTCAAGATAATCAAACTCATATCCACGCCCCCCTTCCAGAGACCAGAATTTCAATATAAATTTGAAATTAATGTATCAGGTTATCAGAAACTTCAGACTGGGTGAAAATATTAAAACTTATCATGATAAGACTTGTTATTTGTATATCTCACATATTTCATGTGTCCACCGATTTTCGGTATGCAAATATGTATGTGTCTGTGTGTATGAACAATATTTTTCATATTACTTATGAGGTACAAGTCTTATTTGTATATCTTAGTGGATCACATATTTTATATGTCAACCAATTTTCGATAAACAAATATGTGTGTATGTACGTCGTATGCTGCAATTTGTTTATTGATCATTTTTCCCTCTTGCTTTGTTGAAGCTAAAATATACGTATAATATTGGCAGCTTCACTATATTGAGTATTAAATTTCAGTCTAAATAAACAATCAAGCAAAAGACTCTTTAATCCATAAAATGTATTCAGTATGTGTCTGATCTTGAAATTTTGCAAGTTCTTGACCTATATTAAATAAGAACAAAAGTAAAGTTTTTTTTGTATTTTTTTAATAGCTTATTGATATTTCGTTACAAAATTTTTCTTAGAAATAATACAATTTTTCTTAAAGATTTATTTATGTTTTTCCAAAAGTGTATTGAAGATTCAACCAACCAATCAATCAATTGATCAACCATATATGTGTTTTTATCTAAACTATAATGCCAGCTTCACGCAATTCATCAGTTATTGAAACTATTTCGCTAATATGATTTTTGCAGCCGAATGTTATTAAAAGCCTCAGTCTGTTTACCAATTCATTAGGATCTTCATAATTAGGCTGGCACTCTGAAAAATTTGAAAAATTTTGAAAAATTTGAAAAAAGTTAAAATTTTTCAAATTTTCAAATATTTGAAAATATTTGAAAAATTTGAAAACATTTGAAAAATTTGAAAAAAGTTCAAATTTTTCAAATTTTCAAATATTTGAAAATATTTGAAAAATTTGAAAATATTTGAAAAATTTGAAAAAGTTTAAATTTTTAAAATTTTCAAATATTTGAAAATATTTGAAAAATTTGAAAATATTTGAAAAATTTGAAACCTCAAACTTTTCAAACATATGAAAATTTTAAGCTTCAAAACTTTTCATACTTCTCTCATGTGTAGAAATCATTTGAGAGAAATGGGCTATACTAACTAAAGACCGAATTCGTTATTTACGATTACGAATTGGATGAACGTTGGTTTCAGTATCTTATGTTATCACCTATATATTTTTTGCTAAATTTGTTTATCGTATTTATGATCAGCAACAAATTAACATTGAGTAATGTTAACTTGGTGAGCTTTAATTCTTGAGGTGAATGCATCAACCAAGTACTGATGACACACCATATGATATGGATTATGATGCTGTACGCCACATTATGGTCTGTGCAAATGATGAACCATATTACTAGGTACATACATTTGCTGGCGAACATATGAAGGTAGAATGTAATATTATTATATTCTCAAATTGTAACAAAATAATGCTACCAAGCATTTGCTAGTACCTAAAATACAAACAAGATACATATCTATCACAGTTCAAATAAAAATATTTTCAAATTGCAAGTATTTGAAAAATTTGAAAAATTTTGAAAAATTTGAAAAAAGTTAAAATTTTTCAAATTTTCAAATATTTGAAAAATTTGAAAACATTTGAAAAATTTGAAAAAAGTTTAAATTTTTCAAATTTTCAAATATTTGAAAATATTTGAAAAATTTGAAAATATTTGAAAAATTTGAAAAAAGTTTAAATTTTTCAAATT
>CATOTO010000010.1:0-70145 GCA_951812925.1 Calliopum simillimum | reverse complement strand
GAGCGTTTCCCACAGTTGGGTATCATCACCGACGTGGCACTTGACCCGTTCACCACCCACGGCCAGGACGGCATTCTTGACCAGGACGGTTATGTAGAGAATGACATCACCGTCGATGCGCTGGTCAAGCAGGCGTTGTCCCACGCTGCCGCAGGCGCCCAGGTGGTGGCACCGTCGGACATGATGGACGGTCGCATCCAGGCGATCCGCGAAGCCCTGGAGCTGGCCGGCCACGTCAATGTGCGGATCATGGCCTACTCGGCCAAATACGCCAGCGCCTATTACGGCCCGTTCCGCGATGCGGTGGGCTCGGCGCTGAATCTGGGCAAGGCCGACAAGGCCTCCTACCAGATGGACCCGGCCAACAGCCATGAGGCCCTGCACGAAGTGGCGGCCGACCTGGCCGAAGGCGCCGACATGGTGATGGTCAAGCCCGGCATGCCGTATCTGGACATCCTTTACCGGGTCAAACAGGAATTCAAGGTGCCGACCTTTGTCTATCAGGTCAGCGGCGAATACGCCATGCACATGGCGGCAATACAGAATGGATGGTTGAGTGAAGGGGTCATCCTGGAATCCCTGACTGCCTTTAAACGTGCCGGGGCCGATGGCATCCTGACCTATTTTGCCGCCCGCGCAGCCCAATTGCTTCGAGAGCAACAATAGCCCTCACAGGAACACGCGATGAATACCGAAGGACTTACCGAAGTTGCCGTAAAAGACGCTCATCCGGTGGTTGAACAAGTCGCCGAGACCCCGCCGGAGTTCGAGCCGGCCCCGCCTGCCGTGGTCGCCGATGCGCCTGCGCCGGCCCCGGTGGCCGCGGTGACCAACCTGGATGACAGCAGCCTGTACATCCACCGCGAGCTGTCGCAGCTGCAATTCAACATCCGCGTGCTGGAACAGGCGCTGGATGAGTCCTACCCGTTGCTGGAGCGGCTCAAGTTCCTGCTGATCTTCTCCAGCAACCTGGACGAGTTCTTCGAGATCCGCGTGGCCGGCCTCAAGAAGCAGATCACCTTCGCCCGCGAACAGGCCGGCGCCGACGGCCTGCAGCCACACCAGGCGCTGGCGCGCATCAGCGAGCTGGTGCACGGTCATGTGGACCGCCAATACGCGATCCTCAACGACATCCTGTTGCCGGAGCTGGAGAAGCATCAGGTTCGCTTCATCCGTCGTCGTCACTGGACCACCAAGATCAAGACCTGGGTGCGTCGCTATTTCCGCGACGAGATTTCGCCGATCATCACCCCCATCGGCCTCGACCCCACGCACCCGTTCCCGTTGCTGGTGAACAAGAGCCTCAACTTCATCGTCGAGCTCGAAGGCATCGATGCGTTCGGCCGCGACTCGGGCCTGGCTATCATCCCCGCGCCGCGCCTGTTGCCACGCATCATCAAGGTACCGGAAGAGGTGGGGGGCGCTGGCGACAACTATGTATTCCTGTCGTCGATGATCCATGCGCACGCCGATGACCTGTTCCAGGGCATGAAGGTCAAGGGCTGCTACCAGTTCCGCCTGACCCGTAACGCCGACCTGGCACTGGACTCCGAAGACGTCGAAGACCTGGCCCGCGCCCTGCGTGGCGAGCTGTTTTCGCGCCGCTACGGTGACGCGGTTCGCCTGGAAGTGGCCGACACCTGCCCAAAACACCTGTCGGATTACCTGCTCAAGCAGTTCAATCTGGCCGAGTCCGAGCTGTATCAGGTCAATGGCCCGGTCAACCTCACGCGGCTGTTCAGCATCACTGGCCTGGACAGTCACCCGGAGCTGCAATACACGCCGTTCACGCCGCAGATCCCCAAGCTGCTGCAAAACAGCGAAAACATTTTCAGCGTGGTAAGCAAGCAGGACATCCTGCTGCTGCACCCGTTCGAGTCGTTCACGCCGGTGGTCGACCTGTTGCGCCAGGCGGCCAAGGACCCGCATGTGCTCGCCGTGCGCCAGACCCTGTACCGTTCCGGCGCCAACTCGGAAATCGTCGACGCCCTGGTCGATGCCGCGCGCAATGGCAAGGAAGTCACGGCGGTGATCGAGCTGCGTGCGCGCTTTGACGAAGAGTCCAACCTGCAACTGGCCAGCCGCCTGCAAGCGGCCGGCGCGGTGGTGATCTATGGCGTGGTCGGCTTCAAGACTCACGCCAAGATGATGCTGATCCTGCGCCGCGAAGCCGGTGAAATCGTGCGTTACGCCCACTTGGGCACCGGCAACTACCACGCCGGCAACGCCAAGCTCTATACCGACTACAGCCTGCTGACCTCCGACGACGCCTTGTGCGAAGACGTCGGCAAGTTGTTCAGCCAGTTGATCGGCATGGGCAAGACCCTGCGCATGAAGAAGCTGCTGCACGCGCCGTTCACGCTCAAGAAGGGCATGCTCGACATGATTGCCCGGGAGACCCAGTTCGCCCTCGACGGCAAGCCGGCGCACATCATTGCCAAGTTCAACTCGCTGACCGATCCGAAGATCATCCGCGCGCTGTACAAGGCCAGCCAGTCCGGCGTGCGCATCGACCTGGTGGTGCGCGGCATGTGCTGCCTGCGTCCGGGCATCGTCGGGGTGTCGCACAACATCCATGTGCGCTCGATCATTGGCCGCTTCCTGGAGCACACGCGCGTGTTCTACTTCCTCAACGGCGGCGAAGAACAGATGTTCCTCTCCAGCGCCGACTGGATGGAGCGCAACCTCGACAAGCGCGTGGAGACCTGTTTCCCGGTAGAGGGCAAGAAGCTGATCATGCGGGTCAAGAAAGAGTTGGAGAGTTATCTCACCGATAACACCCACAGCTGGAGTCTGCAGTCGGACGGCCGCTACGTGCGCAACACGCCAACCGGCAACCAGAACCCGCGCAGTGCGCAGGCGACGTTGCTGGAGAAGCTGGGTAGCCCGATTCTGACGGTGAACTAAACCCGGCGCAGTGTAAAAAATGTGGGAGGGGGCAAGCCCCCTCCCACATTTGTTTTGTGGTGTGCCTTAGCGCAGGTTCAGGCTGAACCCCACCCGCGTCAGCCACTCGGCTTCCTGGGCGAAGTCCGCCTGGGTCAGTTGGTTCTCGTCCAGCCAGCCTTTGGGGAATACCACGTCCAGGCTGTCGCCATTGGCGCGCAGGCTGACCTGGGGCATTTCCTGGGTGCCACGGATGTGGTGGAACAGGATCGCAAAACGCAGCAGCGCACACAGGCGGATCAGCTTGATGCCGTCGTCGCCGAACTCGGCGAACTTGTCCTTGGGAATGTTACGGCGATGTCCACGCACCAGCAGCGCGAGCATTTGCTGGTCTTCCCGTGAAAAGCCAGCAAGGTCCGAGTGCTCGATCAGGTAGGCGCCGTGCTTGTGGTAATGATAGTGGGCGATGTCCAGGCCCACCTCATGCACCTTGGCGGCCCAGCCCAGCAGTTCACGCCAGACGCCGTCTTCCAGGTCCCAGTCGGCGGCCACCTGGTCGAACGCATGCAGCGCCTTGCGCTCCACACGGGCGGCCTGTTCCTGGTCGACGTGATAACGCTCCATCAACGAGGTGAGGGTGCGCTCGCGCACGTCTTCGTGGTGATGGCGGCCCAGCAGGTCGTAGAGCACGCCTTCACGCAGCGCGCCGTCGCAGTGGTCCATGCGTTGCAGCTCAAGGGCGTCGAAGATCGCTTCGAGAATCGCAAGGCCGGCCGGGAAAATGGCGCGGCGGTCGGGCTTGATGCCGTCAAAGTCGATTTTCTCGATATCGCCCAGCTTGAACAGTTTGCGCTTGAGCCACGCCAAGCCTTCGGCATTCACTTCGCCGGTGCCATGGCCGCCGGCTTTCAGGGCCAGGCCGATGGCGCGGATAGTGCCGGAGGAGCCAATGGCTTCATCCCAGGTGAGGCGGTGCAGGGCATGTTCGATGCTCATGATCTCCAGCCGCGCGGCGGTGTAGGCCTGTGCATAGCGCGCTGGGGTGATCTTGCCGTCCTTGAAGTAACGCTGGGTGAAGCTGACGCAGCCCATTTGCAGGCTTTCACGCAGCAGCGGCTCGAAGCGCTGGCCGATGATGAATTCGGTGCTGCCGCCGCCGATGTCCGCCACCAGGCGCTTGCCGGGGGTGTCTGCGAGGGTGTGGGACACGCCGAGGTAGATCAGGCGCGCTTCTTCACGGCCGGAGATGACTTCCACCGGGTGCCCGAGGATCTCTTCGGCGCGGCGGATGAATTCGCCGCGGTTGCGCGCTTCACGCAGGGCATTGGTGCCGACGATGCGCACCGCGCCCAGAGGCATGCCATTGATCAGTTGGGCAAAGCGCTTGAGGCAATCGAGCCCGCGCTGCATGGACTCTTCGTTGAGCTGGCGCGCGTCGTCGATGCCGGCCGCCAGTTGCACTTTTTCGCCGAGCCGCTCAAGGATGCGGATCTCACCGTTCTGGGCCTTGGCCACGACCATGTGAAAGCTGTTGGAGCCCAGGTCTATGGCGGCGATCAGGGACAGATTCTTGGCTTGGGATTGCGGCATGGTTTGGGGATCTCGGTCGATAACCTTGCCATCGTGCCACGATCGACCGCTGGCGCCAACGCGTTGTGCTTGAGTAAGTGCCGCGCGCGGGTCGCGCAGCAACGTGCGTGCCAGCCCCCGGTCAGGCCGGTTGCTCCACTGAACCTATGAAGTTGGCAAGCTCGGGCGTCTGCGGGTTGGCGAACAGGATCTTCGGGTCGCCCACTTCATGCACCTTGCCCTGGTGCATGAACACCAGCTTGTCGCCGACTTCCCGGGCGAAGCGCATTTCGTGAGTGACCATGATCAGCGTCATGCCGTCCCTGGCCAATTGGCGCACCACGCTGAGCACTTCGTTGACCAGTTCCGGGTCCAGCGCCGAGGTGATTTCATCGCACAGCAGCACCTTGGGCGACATCGCCAGTGCGCGGGCGATGGCGACGCGCTGCTGCTGGCCGCCGGACAGACGATCAGGGAAGGCGTCGAATTTCTCGCCGAGGCCGACGCGTTCGAGCATCTGCCTGGCGAGCTGCGCGGCTTTGGCCTTGGGCACTTTCTGCACCACTTGAGGGGCGAGCATCACGTTTTCGCCAACAGTCAGGTGCGGAAACAGGTTGAACTGCTGGAACACCATGCCGACTTTCTGCCGCAGGCTGCGCAGGTCGGCGCGTGCCGCGTCGATGTATTCGCCATCGACTTCGATCACGCCGTCGTTGATCGATTCCAGGCCGTTGAGGGTGCGCAGCAGGGTGGATTTGCCCGAGCCACTGCGGCCGATGATCGCCACAACCTGGCCTTCTTCAACGGTCAGGTCGATGCCCTTGAGGACGTGGTGATCGCCGTAATACTTATGCAGGGCGGAAATTCTAAGCAGAGGCATGCAGTCTCCTTTCCAGGTAGCGCGCACTGAGGGACAAGGGGTAGCAGAGCAGGAAGTAACCAAGGGCCACCAGGCCGTAGACCATGAAGGGTTCGAAAGTGGCGTTGGCGAGCATGCCGCCGGTCTTGGTCAGTTCGGTGAAGCCGATGATCGAGGTCACGGCGGTGCCTTTGACCACCTGCACCGAGAAACCCACGGTGGGCGCCACGGCAATGCGCAGCGCCTGGGGCAGGATCACGTAACGCAGTTGTTCAAGCGGGTTGAGCGCCAGGCTGGCCGACGCCTCCCACTGCCCATGGGCGATGGAATCGACGCAGCCGCGCCAGATTTCGGCCAGGTAGGCGCTGGTGAACAGGGTCAAGGCGATGGCTGCGGCGAGCCAGGGCGAGATATCCACGCCGAGCAGGGCCACACCGAAAAACACCAGGAATAGCTGCATCAACAGCGGCGTTCCCTGGAACAGCTCGATGTAGCCGCGCGCCACATTGCGCGCAAAGGCCTTGGGGCTGATGCGCATCGTCATCACCAGCAGGCCGATCGCCCCGCCGCCGATGAACGCCACCAGCGACAGCAACAGCGTCCATTGCAGGCCGGTGAGCAGGTTGCGCACGATGTCCCAGAACGAAAAATCACTCATTGGGCGTTCCTCATCACAAAACGGCGCCCGATCCAGTTGAGCAACTGACGAATCATCAGTGCCATGCACAGGTACACCAGGGTGGTCAGGGCATAGGTTTCAAACGCACGGAAATTGCGCGACTGGATGAAGTTGGCGGCAAAGCTGAGTTCTTCGGTGGCGATCTGCGAACACACCGCCGAACCGAGCATCACGATGATGATCTGGCTGCTCAACGCCGGCCACACCTTGCCCAGCGCGGGCAACAGCACTACGTGACGGAACGCTTCGAAGCGCGTCATCGCCAGCGCCGCCGCCGCTTCAAGCTGCCCGCGCGGGATGGCCTGGATGCCCGCGCGAATGATCTCGGTGGAGTAGGCCCCCAGGTTGACCACCATCGCCAGCACGGCGGCCTGCCACTCGGTGATTTTCAGTCCCAGGGACGGCAAGCCGAAGAAGATGAAGAACAACTGCACCAGAAACGGCGTGTTGCGGATCAACTCGACATAGACGCCGAAGCACCAGGCGAAAGGCTGGATCTTCCACGCGCGCACCACCGCCCCGACGATGCCCAGGGCCACCCCCAGGATCGCACCGATGGCCGTCAGCTCAAGGGTGAACAGCGCGCCGCGCAACAGCAGGTCGGTATTGGCCAGCACCGGCACGAAGTCAAATTGATACGCCATAACTCAGCTCCGTGGTATCAGAGGTCGGCAGGCAATGGCTCTTTGAGCCACTGCAGTGCGTTCTTTTCAAGGCTGCCATCGGCCTTGGCTGCCGCCAGGACCTGGTTGACCTTCTCTAGCAGCGCCGGCTCGTTCTTGTTCACGCCCACGTACACCGGCGAATCCTTGAGCTTCACTTTCAGCGCCGGCACGCGTTTGGGGTTGCGTTCGCTGATCGCCACCATCACCACGTTGCCGCTGGCGATCAGGTCGACCTGGCCGGCGAGGTAGGCGGCGATGGTCGAGTTGTTGTCTTCGAAGCGCTTGATGGTCGCTTCCTTGGGCGCTACGGCGCTCAGCTCGATGTCTTCAATGGCGCCACGGGTGACGCTGATGGTCTTGCCCTTGAGGTCGTCGGTGGTGCTGATGGCGGCGTCAGGCGGGCCGAAGACGGCCAGGTAGAACGGCGCGTAGGCGCGGGAAAAGTCGATGACCTTCTCGCGCTCGGGGTTCTTGCCCAGGCTGGAAATCACCAGGTCGACCTTGCCGGTGGTAAGGAACGGGATGCGGTTGGTGCTGTTGACTGGCGTCAATTCCAGTTTGACCTTGAGCTGGTCGGCCAGCAGCTTGGCGGTGTCGATGTCCAGGCCGCGCGGCTTCATGTCGGGGCCGACCGAACCGAATGGCGGGAAGTCCTGAGGCACGGCGACCTTGAGGGTGCCACGGGCGACGATGTCGTCCAGACCGTTGGCCTGGGCGGGCGCCTGGCTCAGCATCAGGCTGGCAAACAGGGCAGTGAGCAGGACGCTGCAGCGCTTGGTCATGGCAACTCTCCGGAAAAGGGCGAAGGAATTTCTGAATTTGACTGCTCTGCGTGATTGCACAGCCCATGCCAGCCTTGCCTGAATGGTCTGAAGGACCGGGATTTACTGAGCCGTGGTGGTCTTACTGGTCTGAACAGTTCGCAGGCTTTTCGCACCTTTTTCGGGCGTCGCTAAAATCGTGCGAGCCCCTTTGGGGCGTGGCTTGCCGACGGCCTTGAATAGCTTTACAACTAGCCGCTCAGTTGACTGGAACCTTGAGTTTTTTATGCAAGCCATCGCCCAAGCCGTACCGGAAGCGGCCCTGCAGGCCATCCGCAAACTGATCAAGGAGCAAGGCTTTTGCGCGGGCGATGCACTGCCGTCCCAGCGCGACCTGGCGCTGCAGTTGGGGGTGAGCCGTGCGTCTTTGCGCGAGGCGTTGTCGTCCCTGAGTGCCTTGGGCGTGGTCAGCGTGCAGCCGGGCAAAGGGGTGTTCGTGCAAGCGGCGCAGGAGCCGCCCGGGTTTGCCTGGCCGTTCGCGGCACAGGCGACGCCGCTGGATATCTTTCAGTTGCGCTATGCCCTTGAAGGGTTCGCCGCCGGGTTGGCGGCGATGACGTTGACCCTCGATGAGCTTGACGGCCTGGAAGACAATGTCGAGGCCATGCGCAAGGTTCTCAGGGCCGGCGATTTCGAGGCGGCTGCGCGGCTGGACTTCGACTTTCATCAGCGCATCCTGCTCGCCAGCGGTAACCAGGCAATGGTGAGCATCCTCAGCACCAGTGCCGAAGTGTTCCTGGAAAGCCAGAAACTACCGTTCATCCGGCCGGAAAGGGCCATGGAGACCTGGCAGGAACACCGCAGGATCCTGCGCGCCCTGGCCCGGCGGGCGAGCGCGGCGGCGCAGAAAGCCATGCAGGAACACGTTCGCAATGCAGCGTTGCGCACCGGGATTGCCTTCGTGACGCCCGTGTCACCCTGAGTGGCTCATACCCACACTCATGCGCCGCCATAGCAACACTCAATCAGAGGCGACTTCCTGAACGGGGGAAGGGCGGCTATGATGGGCGACGTTTTTTTGCTTACAACCTGGAGACTTCCATGAGCAGCGATCTTATCAAACACGTTAGCGACGCTAGCTTCGAAGCTGATGTACTCAAGGCTACCGGCCCTGTACTGGTTGATTATTGGGCAGAGTGGTGCGGCCCTTGCAAAATGATCGCCCCGGTCCTGGACGACATTGCAACCACCTATGCAGGCAAACTGACCATTGCCAAGCTGAACATCGACGAGAACCAGGAAACCCCGGCCAAGCATGGCGTGCGTGGTATCCCTACGCTGATGCTGTTCAAGAACGGCAACGTTGAGGCCACCAAGGTCGGCGCGCTGTCGAAGTCCCAGTTGCAAGCTTTTCTCGACGCCAACATCTAAGCGTCGTCCAAAAAGAGCCCCGCAAATCGCGGGGCTTTTTCGTAAAACAGGGCTGGACGCTCCGAAATTCAGGTGGTACATTCGGCCCCGCACTGGTTTCTCCACTGCCCCCTGCAAGCCGTCGCCGACGCATTCCTTTTCGATTAGTACGCGATCCTGTCGCCTTCTCTGCGGCGCGGCCTCATTAAGCCAAAAGCTTAATTTCCCCCCTCCATAAATGATTACGTCATTCCTATATGAATCTGACTGAACTCAAGCAAAAGCCGATTACCGACCTGCTCCAACTGGCCGAAGAAATGGGCATAGAAAATATGGCCCGTTCGCGCAAGCAGGACGTGATTTTCTCCCTGCTCAAAAAGCACGCAAAAAGCGGTGAGGAAATCTCCGGTGATGGCGTGCTGGAGATTCTCCAGGACGGCTTCGGCTTCCTCCGCTCTGCAGACGCTTCCTATCTCGCCGGCCCGGACGATATCTACGTCTCGCCGAGCCAGATCCGTCGCTTCAACTTGCGCACCGGCGACACCATCGTCGGCAAGATTCGCCCTCCGAAGGAAGGTGAGCGTTATTTCGCCCTGCTCAAGGTCGACACGATCAACTTCGATCGTCCCGAGAACGCGAAAAACAAGATTCTCTTCGAGAACTTGACCCCGCTGTTCCCGACCGTGCGCATGAAGATGGAAGCCGGTAACGGTTCCACCGAAGACTTGACCGGTCGCGTGATCGACCTGTGTGCACCGATCGGCAAGGGCCAGCGCGGTCTGATCGTCGCGCCGCCGAAGGCCGGTAAAACGATCATGCTGCAGAACATTGCCGCGAACATCGCGCGCAACAACCCGGAAGTTCACCTGATCGTATTGCTGATCGATGAGCGTCCGGAAGAAGTAACCGAAATGCAGCGCACCGTGCGCGGCGAAGTGGTTGCCTCGACATTCGACGAGCCGCCGACCCGCCACGTGCAGGTTGCCGAGATGGTGATCGAAAAGGCCAAGCGTCTGGTCGAGCACAAGAAGGACGTAGTGATCCTGCTCGACTCCATCACCCGTCTGGCGCGTGCCTACAACACCGTGATCCCGAGCTCCGGCAAGGTATTGACCGGTGGTGTCGACGCCCACGCCCTGGAGAAACCGAAGCGTTTCTTCGGCGCCGCGCGCAACATCGAAGAAGGCGGCTCGCTGACCATCATCGCCACCGCGCTGGTTGAAACCGGCTCGAAGATGGATGAAGTGATCTACGAAGAGTTCAAGGGTACCGGCAACATGGAACTGCCCCTGGACCGTCGCATCGCTGAAAAGCGTGTGTTCCCGGCTATCAACATCAACCGTTCCGGCACTCGCCGTGAAGAGTTGCTGACTGCCGACGACGAACTGCAGCGCATGTGGATCCTGCGCAAGCTGCTGCACCCGATGGATGAAGTCGCTGCCATCGAGTTCCTGATCGACAAGCTGAAAACCACCAAGACCAACGACGAGTTTTTCTTGTCGATGAAGCGTAAATAACACTTCAGGTCCGTGAGAATGGCGCCCTTTGGGGCGCCATTTTTTTGTGTCACAAATGAGCGGTTCGCGGCATACGTGTCAGTTGAGACACAAAAAAACACGAGTGCGTCTACGCTCATCCCCATTCGTATCTGGCTGACATTGATTTATGACTGTTCTTGCTTACCGAAGAGACATTGATGGCCTGCGTGCTATCGCGGTTCTGGCTGTTGTGTTGTTTCACTTTGGCGTGCCGGGCGTCACCGGCGGCTTTGTTGGCGTAGATGTATTCTTTGTGATTTCGGGCTTCCTGATCACCTCGATCATCTGGCGCGAACGCCAGTCCGGACGCTTCAGTTTTGTGGAGTTCTGGGCGCGGCGTGCCCGGCGCATTCTGCCGGCGCTGTTCGTGATGATCGTGGCGACGCTGGTGGCGGGCTGGTTCCTGCTGGCGCCCAAAGACTATGAGGAACTGGGGCGGGCGGCGCACTATCAGGTGATCTTCACCTCCAACCTGCTGTTTGCGCGCCAGCATGGCTATTTCGAGGCGGCGTCCGACATCAAGCCGCTGCTGCACACCTGGTCGCTGGCGGTCGAAGAACAGTTCTATATCCTCTTTCCCTTGCTGCTGACCCTGCTTTCAAGCCGCTTGAAGCACTGGCGCCTGGCCCTGTTCGGCGTATTGCTGGTGTCGTTCGGCATGAGCGTCTGGGCGGTGGAGCATGAACCGCAAAAAGCCTTCTTCCTGTTGCATCTGCGCGCCTGGGAATTGCTCGCCGGCGCCATGCTGGCGGTGATGCCCGCGCGTGAGTGGCGCGCCTCACCGGCCCTGGCCCAGTGCGTCAGCCTGGCGGCGATGGGGTTGATCCTGATTGCCGTCTTCGGCTTCGATTCACACACTGCGTTCCCCGGCGCCACTGCGCTGCTGCCGGTGCTCGGCGTGGTCGGACTGATCTGGGCCAATGGGCAGCAATACACCTGGGTGGGTCGTTTGCTGAGCTCAAGGCTGATGGTGGGCGTGGGGCTTATCTCCTACTCCTGGTACCTCTGGCACTGGCCAGTATTCGTGTACGCCAACTACGCGGCGGTCGATGGCCTGAGTGCCACGGAGCTGGGCGGGCTGATGCTGCTGAGCCTGGTGTTGGGTTATCTGTCCTGGCGCTTTGTGGAGACCCCTTTCAGGGAGAAGCGTCTGCTGGCGACGCGCAAGGCGATTCTCGTTGCGGCAGCGGTTGGTATCCTGTCCATCGGCCTGACGGGCGTGGCGCTGCGCAAGGCTGACGGGGTGCCGTCGCGCTTGTCCGAGCAGGCGCTGCGCTATGCAAAGGCCAAGAAGTGGAGCCCCGAGCTGATGGCCTGCATGGCAGACAAAGACACGCCTGATGAGCGCCTGTTCTGTCACTTCGGTCCGAAAAATCCTGCGGTGTCTGCGCTGGTATGGGGCGATAGCCATGCCACTGCGTTGATCCCAGCGCTCGAAATCGGCGCAGAGAAGCACGACATCAGTCTGATGGAGGCCAGTTTTGCCGGGTGTGTGCCACTGGACGGCCTGGAAAACATTGCCCGCTGCGCGCATTTCAACCGCCGCGTCGAGAAGGCCATGAGCGAACAGCCGATCAGCGATGTGGTGCTGGCGGCGCGTTGGAGCCTGTATCTGTATGGGCAAATGTCGGGTGACAAGGAACATGCGCTCAAGGACCCGAGCACCGGTCAATATGTGCGCGCGGTGGCCGAACAACGCTTCGCCGACGGCATGCGCGAGCGCATCAAGGGCCTGCGCGCGGCCGGGCACCGTGTGTGGCTGGTCAAGGAAGTGCCGCTGCAGGAAATCATCGTGCCGTACCGCCTCAGCCGCCTGGCCATGATGCACCGGCCGGTGGACCGCGAAGGACTGCCGGTGGCCAAGCACCTGGCGCGTGAAGCATTTATCTCCCAGTTGTTCGACGAATTGGCCGCCGCCGACAGCGGTGTGAGGGTGCTGGACCCGGCGCCACAGTTATGTGGCGCCGATGGTCTGTGCCGGGTCGAACTCAATGGGCGCGCGTTGTACACCGACGATAATCACTTGTCCGACGTGGGCGCGCGGCACATCGAAGCGTTTCTGGAGCCGTTGTTCAGTTCGCTCCAATCGCGGGGGCTGACGGCCAATTAAGCTGCCAGCCGTCCTCAGAGCAGGTAGGATGTAAGCCTATTTTACGGGTGGCGGGTTTAATGAAATTCAAGGATCTTCGGGATTTCGTGCAGCAACTTGAGCAGCGCGGAGAGTTGAAACGTATCCAGATGCCGATTTCCCCGGTGCTGGAAATGACTGAGATTTGCGACCGCACCTTGCGCAGCAAGGGGCCGGCGCTGCTGTTCGAAAACCCGACCGGCTTTGATATTCCGGTGCTCGGCAACCTGTTCGGCACCCCCGAACGCGTGGCCTTTGGCATGGGCGCCGAGTCGGTCAGCGAGCTGCGCGAGATCGGCAAGCTGCTTGCCTTCCTCAAAGAGCCCGAGCCGCCCAAGGGTTTGAAGGATGCCTGGTCGAAGCTGCCGATCTTTCGCAAGATCATTGCCATGGCGCCCAAGGTGGTCAAGGACGCGGTGTGCCAGGAAGTGGTCATCGAAGGCGATGATGTCGACCTGGCCATGCTTCCGGTGCAGACCTGCTGGCCTGGCGATGTCGGCCCGCTGATCACCTGGGGACTTACCGTCACCAAAGGTCCGAACAAGGATCGCCAGAACCTCGGCATTTACCGTCAGCAAGTGATCGGCCGCAACAAGGTGATCATGCGCTGGCTGAGCCACCGTGGCGGCGCCCTGGATTTCCGCGAGTGGTGCGAAAAGCATCCCGGCAAGCCGTTCCCGGTCTCCGTGGCGCTGGGCGCTGACCCTGCCACGATCCTCGGAGCCGTGACCCCGGTGCCGGACAGCCTCTCCGAATACGCCTTCGCCGGCCTGTTGCGCGGTAACCGGACTGAACTGGTGAAATGCCGTGGCAATGACCTGCAAGTGCCGGCCACCGCCGAAATCATCCTCGAAGGCGTGATTCATCCGGGCGAAATGGCCGATGAAGGCCCTTACGGCGACCACACCGGCTACTACAACGAAGTCGACAGCTTCCCGGTGTTTACCGTGGAACGCATCACTCACCGGATCAAGCCGATCTATCACAGCACCTACACCGGGCGGCCGCCGGATGAGCCCGCCATTCTGGGCGTGGCGCTCAACGAAGTGTTCGTGCCGATCCTGCAAAAGCAGTTCCCGGAAATCACCGACTTTTACCTGCCGCCGGAAGGCTGCTCGTATCGCATGGCCATCGTGACCATGAAGAAGTCGTACCCGGGGCATGCCAAGCGGGTAATGCTGGGTGTGTGGTCGTTTTTGCGACAGTTCATGTACACCAAGTTCGTTATCGTCACCGACGACGACATCAATGCCCGCGACTGGAATGACGTGATCTGGGCCATCACCACGCGCATGGACCCCAAGCGCGACACGGTGATGATCGATAACACGCCGATCGACTACCTCGATTTCGCCTCGCCGGTGTCGGGCCTGGGCTCGAAAATGGGCCTGGATGCCACGCATAAATGGCCGGGCGAAACCACTCGCGAGTGGGGCAGGGTGATAGTCAAGGATGAAGCCGTCACGGCACGTGTCGATGCGATCTGGAAAGAATTGGGAATAGATTGATGCGTGTAACCCTGCAACCTTCCGGCGCTGTACTGGAGCTTGACCCTGGCGAGCGAATCCTCGAAGGCGCACGCCGCCTGGGCTACGAGTGCCCCCAGGCGTGTCGTAATGGCGTGTGCCACGTGTGCGTGGCGCTGCTGGTAGAGGGGCGGGTGCAGCAAAATGGCGAGGTGCTCGACCATGGCGAGTTCTACACCTGCATCGCCGAGCCGCTGGAAGATTGCATCGTGTTGTGGGATGGCGTGCTGGCGCCGGGAGAGTTGCCGTTGCGCAAGTTGGCGTGCCAATTGAGTGAATGCGTCGAGGTCGGTGGCGATGTATGGCGCGTGCGCCTGCTGGCACCGGCCGGCAAGGCGGTGCGTTACCACGCCGGGCAGTACCTGATGATCGAGCGGGACAATGGCGAGAAAAAGTCGGCGTTTTCACTGGCGTCGGCGCCCCACGCAGGGC
Organism: Calliopum simillimum; assembly: GCA_951812925.1. Lineage (NCBI taxonomy): Eukaryota > Metazoa > Arthropoda > Insecta > Diptera > Lauxaniidae > Calliopum > Calliopum simillimum. The sequence goes on along the minus strand of CATOTO010000010.1, from coordinate 55,692 downwards.
GTGAGCTGGAACTGCATGTGCTGGTGCGCGAGGACAGCGCGCGTGACTTGCTTGCGCAATTGCAGCGTGACCGGATGGCCCGCATCGAGTTGCCGTTTGGTGACACGCACCTGGCCGAGCTGCCGGATGGGCCGCTGGTACTGATCGCCGCCGGTACTGGCATGGCGCAGATGCACAGCCTGATCGAGCATTGCCGTGCGTCGGGTTTCAAACACCCGGTGCACCTGTACTGGGGTGTGCGTCGCCCGGAAGATTTCTACGAAATCGAACACTGGGACCAGTGGCTGCAATTGCCCAACCTGTTCCTGCACAAGGTGGTCAGTGACCTGTGCGGCTGGGAAGGGCGCTGCGGACTGCTGCATGAAGCCGTGTGCGAAGACATCACCGATCTTACGGCGGTGCATGTGTACGCCAGCGGTTCACCCGCCATGATCTACGGCACCCTCGATGCGCTGGTCGAAGCTGGCATGGACGCCCATCAGATGCGCGCCGACGTGTTTGCCTACGCGCCACGGCCCTGAAGTTATGGGAGCTGCTTTGCCTAGAATCGCACGCCCGTGGTCACCATCACCGCATTGAGCCCCAGCAACACCACCTCCGCCGCCACGGGCCCGTAATACGTGCCCACCGACGGGATGACCACCGGCGCCACGCCAAGCCGATTCAGCGGGATCTTGTCGCGGTATTTGCCGCGATAGCCCTGAATCGCACCGCCCGTGATCTTCAAGTACACCGGATAATTCGTCATGTCATAGCGCTGACCCGCATAGGCGTAGTACGAACGCTGGCCGAACGAGTTGCGAAACGTCGCCCCGCCATACACAAAACCTGAAGCCTCATTGCGTTCCAGGCCGATCAGGTTCTGTTTGTTGTTGTGGTCAGGGTCGGGCGAAAAGTGCCGGGTGTACACGCTGGTTTGCGCATACCAGAAGCCTTTGTCGTCTTCGGCCGGTGGCACTTCTGCGGCGAAAGCGGTGGTGGCCTGGGCCAGGAACAGCAGGCCGGGCAGTCGGATCTTTTTCATGGGGGCGACCTCGGTAGTCGGTGTAAGGAGCGGACGACGGGCCGTAACGTGTGGGCCATTCTGGCGCCAGGGCGCGTTACAAGGCTGAACCGGGGCTGAAAGTACTGGAAGTGCCGGGCCCAATCCTGACCAAAGGTGGGCGGTGCGCTTACAGCGTTGCGTTTTATTGCGGTAAAGTCCCTCACAACTGGTAATACACAGGAGGCGCACCGCTTTTCGCCATGACCGCCATAGAAACCGATCTTCTGCAATTGGCTTACCCTCCGCGACTCGATCTGGGGCCGCAACTCACTCATGAACAACTGATGAGCTCGATGCAGGCCACCATGGCGCGGCACAAGGGTGGGCCTGTGTGGCTGTTTGCTTACGGTTCATTGATCTGGCGCCCCGAATGTTCGTCGACCGAGCGCGTGCGGGCACGGGTGCATGGCTATCATCGCGGGCTGTACCTGTGGTCCCACGAGCACCGGGGTACGCCGGAGTTGCCGGGTCTGGTATTCGGGCTCGATCGCGGTGGTTCGTGCAGCGGGTTTGCCTACCGCTTGCCGGAAGATCAACTGGAGGCATCGCTTTATGCCTTGTGGCAGCGCGAGATGCCTTATCCCTCCTACAAGCCGCACTGGCTCAGCTGCCGTCTGGAGGATGGCAGTCAGGTTCAGGCGCTGGGATTTGTATTGGAGCGGCATTTGCCCAGCTACGCCGGTAACCTGCCCGATATCGTGCTCAACCATGTGTTGCAAAGCGCTTGCGGGCGTTACGGTACCACTCGCGATTATGTCGAGCAGACCGTCAACGCCCTGCGCAGCCACGCCATGCCAGATAAAAACCTGGAGGCGCGGCTCAAGCGTTGTATCAAGGATTGCGCGGCGGATTAACGCGCCGAGCTGACACTGTTGGTATGCCACAGGGTCGGGATCAGGAATGCGATCGCCAGCAGGCACGCGCCTATCAGCAACACAAAACCACCGTCCCAGCCGAAATGGTCAACGGTGTAGCCCATGGCCGCACTTGCTGCGACCGAACCACCCAGATAACCGAACAGACCCGTGAAGCCCGCAGCAGTACCGGCGGCTTTTTTCGGAGCCAGTTCCAGCGCCTGCAGGCCGATCAGCATCACCGGGCCGTAGATCAGGAAGCCGATCGACACCAGGGCGATCATGTCGACAGTCGGGTTGCCCGGCGGGTTGAGCCAGTACACCAGGGTCGCCACGGTCACCAGGGCCATGAACACAATGCCGGTCAGGCCACGGTTGCCACGGAAGATCTTGTCCGACATCCAGCCGCACAGCAGCGTGCCCGGAATACCCGCCCATTCGTAGAAGAAGTAGGCCCACGACGACTTGTCGACGGTAAAGTGCTTGGCTTCCTTGAGGTACGTCGGCGCCCAATCCAGCACGCCGTAGCGCAGCAGGTAGACGAAGACGTTGGCGAATGCGATGTACCACAGCATTTTGTTGCGCAGCACATACTTGACGAAGATTTCCTTGGCGCTGAATTCTTCTTCGTGGCTCGCATCGTAGCCTTCCGGGTAATCGTTCTTGTATTGCTCAATGGGCGGCAGGCCCACCGATTGCGGGGTGTCACGCATGGTGATGAAGGCAAACGCCGCCACCAGCAATGCCACGGTCGCCGGCACGTAGAAGGCCGCATGCCAGTCGTTGAACCAGGCCATGCCCAGCAGGAACAGCGGACCGATCAGGCCGCCGCCGACGTTGTGCGCCACGTTCCACACCGACACCACGCCGCCGCGTTCCTTCTGCGACCACCAATGCACCATGGTCCGCCCGCTTGGCGGCCAGCCCATGCCCTGGGCCCAGCCGTTGATGAACAGCAGGATGAACATCATGGTCACGCTGGATGTGGCCCAGGGTGCGAAACCGAAGATGAACATTACACCCGCCGATACCAACAGGCCGAAGGGCAGGAAGTAGCGCGGGTTGGAGCGGTCGGATACCAGGCCCATGAGGAACTTGGACAGGCCGTAGGCAATCGCGATCGCCGACATCGCCAGGCCCAACTGACCCCGGGTATAACCCTCGTCGATCAGGTAGGGCATGGCCAGGGAGAAGTTTTTGCGCAGCAGGTAGTACCCGGCGTAACCGATGAAAATGCCGGCGAAGATCTGCCAGCGCAGCCGTCGGTAGGTACTGTCGATTTTTTCTTCAGGCAGGGGCGCCTGGTGCGCGGCAGGACGAAAGAAAGCAAACATTCAAGGGCTCCAGATTTCTTGTTTTGACTGCGGATGCGAATGTTACAGTTTCGTTACCGAAAATAGCATCGCCTCTTATTGGCAAACACAAGAAATCCGAACATGTCGCACAGGGGTAAGTGTGAGTCGTGATTACGCGTTAGGGCACACCGTCGATCCAACTATGGGAGGGAGCGGGGCCCCTCCCTCAGTGATTGCCTTTCACCTCAGTCAGCGAGTCTGGACGACGACTTTGCCGACGGCCTTGCGCTGCCCCAGGTCGTTGATCGCCTGGGCCGCCTGGTCCAGCGGGTACATTTTCGACACCAGCGGTTTCAACCTGCCTTCGCCATACCAGGTGAATAACTGCTGAAAGTTTGCCGCATTGTCCTGCGGTTGACGCTGGGCGAACGAGCCCCAAAACACGCCGACCACGGCCGCACCCTTGAGCAATGCCAGATTCACCGGCAGTTCGGGGATGCGTCCGCTGGCAAACCCCACCACCAGCAACCGGCCGTTCCAGGCAATGGCGCGGATGGCCTGGTCAAACAGGTCGCCGCCCACCGGGTCGTAGATCACATCGGCGCCGTTGCCGTCGGTCAGGCGCTTGACCTCGTCCTTGAGGCTGGCGTCGCTGTAGTTGATCAGTTCATCGGCGCCGGCCGCCTTGGCCACGGCGAGTTTGTCGGCGCTGCTGGCGGCGGCGATCACCCGCGCGCCCATGGCCTTGCCGATTTCCACGGCGGCCAGGCCCACACCCCCGGAAGCGCCGAGTACCAGCAGGGTCTCGCCAGGTTGCAGGTTGGCCCGTTGCTTGAGTGCGTGCATCGAAGTGCCGTAGGTCATGCTGAAGGCGGCGGCGATGTTGAAGTCCATGCTCGGCGGGATCGGCAGCACGTTGTAGCCAGGCACGGCGACCTGTTCGGCAAAGCTGCCCCAGCCGGTCAGTGCCATCACGCGATCGCCGACTTTAAGATGGCTGACTTTTTCGCCGACTGCGCTGACCACCCCCGCCGCTTCGCCACCCGGTGAAAACGGGAAGGGCGGCTTGAACTGGTACTTGCCCTCGATAATAAGCGTGTCCGGGAAATTTACCCCGGCCGCGTGCACGTCCAGCAGCACTTCGTTCTTTTTGAACGCCGGGCTTTCGATCTCTTCCAGCACCAGGGTTTCGGCGGGGCCGAAGGCTTTGCACAGCACAGCTTTCATCGGACTATTCCTTTTGGCGTCTTGGCCGATAAGTGTAGGAGGGAACGCCCGCGGGTCAACGAGCATGCCCGGGCCTGATGAGTCGCCATAAGCTTGTGCTCTGCCTTGCTGGCGTTATGCTGCTTGGCAACCGAATGTGAGGAAATGAATTGTGAAAGCGTGGACCCTGTTGATGCTGGCCCTGATCTTGCCGATGGCGGCTGAGGCCGAAGAAGCCAAGGAAGGTGAGGCGCCGAAGGTCAGTTATATCAGCCTGACCCCGCCGTTCGTGGGCAACTATGGCCTGGATGGCACGGCGAAACTCAAAGTGTTCAAAGCCGATATCGCCCTGCGCGTCACCGGCACCGAAGCGGCTGCGGCGGTCAAGGCCAATGACCCGCTGATCCGTAACCAGCTGGTGGCGCTGTTTACCCAACAGACCAGCGAAGCCATGAGCACCGTCGAAGGCAAAGAAAAACTGCGTCAGGAAGCCCTGAAGCAAACCCAGCAGGTCATGAGCGATGAGACCGGCAAGCCGATGGTGGAAGACCTGTTGTTCAACAACCTGATCATTCAGTAACCGGCGACACCTCCCATATCTTCAGCAAGGCTGCGGTAAAAGCGGGCTCCAGTACCCGGTTGCCATGGCCACTGAGGTGGTTGGAGTCAAAGAACAGCGGTTTGGCGTTGTCGTCGTAGGCCGAGCAGGTGGGGCCGGCGCATAACAGCGGCAACGGATCCCAGGTATGCAAGGCCGGATAACGCGCCTCCAGTTGTTGCAACAATTGCATCTGCGGCGCGCGCAGCCGCTCAAGCTGATCGCGCGCCATTGTCAGTCCCGGCGCACACACCGGATTCATGCGGTTGAACCAGTCAGAGCAACGATTGGGCGCCGCCTTGAACACAGGTTTGGGGGCGTCGATCAGGATGTTGACTTGTGCCGCCTGCAGGCGTTTCAACAATCGCTCGGCATCGGTTCGCGCCGCTTCCATGTTCTCGTCAGTCAGCTCTTTCAGTGCCTCCTCGATCACTGCCGATTCACCTTTGCGCCACGGGCGGTCGGTGAGTTCGGGCATGCGCAGGGAGGCCAGGAACACCACATCACCCGGCTTGGCGCGGGCCTCGATCTGCTTGAGCTGGGCTTCGCGCGATGCGGCGCAGCGCGCAGGGTCGGGCCCGATCAGGCTGGCGACAGCGCAACCCCCCTGTTCATACTCCACCACCGTCACCCCGAGCTTGAGTGAGACCAGCTTCAACAGGGTGCGGTAGGCCGCCGTATGCGAGTCTCCCATCACGAACAGCTGCCGTTCCCGCAGACGCGGGTCATCGAGGGTTTCAAAGTCTTCCTGTGGATAATGTTTGTAGGCATACCAGGTGTAACTGTCGCGGGTCTGGCTGAGTGACAGGGTCGATGCATTCGTCGACACCCACTGCGCCCCCAGCCAAAGCAGCCCGGTGACGCCCGCGACACTGGCAATCGCACGCCATGCCTGGCGTTGCACGACAGAGCGGCCGGTGCGAATCGGCATCTCGATCCAGTGGTAGGACGCTGCCGCCAGCGCGAGTACCAATACCGGGTAAAGCAGTTGTACCGCAAGCAGCTCGAGCCCGGTGGTCCAGCGCAGGAACACCGCGACCGGCCAATGCCACAGGTACAGCGAATAAGACAGTCGACCGAGGTAGGTCACCACCCGGTTTTGCAGCAGGCGTTGCAGTGCACTGGGTGGTTGGTCGGCTTGCAGCACGATCCCTGCGAGCATCGAGAGCGCGCCCATAACGCTGACCACCGCCCAGGGGAACGGGAATCGGCCAGGGTTGGCGAACAGCAAGCCGACGATGACCAAACCCAGCCCTGCGGCCAGCATGGCAGGCGCCCATCGGTTGAAGCGCGGCGCCGTGCCGATGAGCTGGAACAGCAGCGCCCCCGAAGCCAGTTCCCAGAACCGCCCGGGCAGCAGGTAGAACGCCGACAGCGGCGCGGCATCGACCTGATAGGCGCCGACGATCAGCGAAGCAACGGCCATCAACGGCAGCACGGCCCAGGTGATCGCAGCGCTTTTGCGGTAGCGCAACCAGAGAAAGAACAATGCCGGAAAGATCACGTAGAACTGTTCTTCGACCCCCAGCGACCAGGTGTGCAGGTAAGGGTTGAGCTCGGCAGAGGGGGAGAAATAGGTGTCGGTATTCCAGGCCAGCACGAAGTTGCTCAAGCCAAAGAAGGCCGCGAGGCCTGTGCTGTCGATCAGTTCGCTGAGCCAGAACTGTGGCATGAACATCGCCGACAGCATGAAACTCACAGAGAGTACCGCCAGCAACGCCGGCATGATGCGCAGCAGGCGGCGGCGGTAGAAGTCTTTCAGGTACGCGCCCAGGGGCAGGTCACGGCGCTCCCACAGGGATTGGCTGATCACGTAGCCGGAGATGACGAAGAACAGATCGACGCCGGTGAACCCGCCGGGCAGCAGGCCGAGAAAATCCAGGTGGAAAATGATCACGCTGAGCACGGCGATGGCGCGCATGCCGTCGATAGCGGGCAAGTAGGCACGGGTAGAACGCGTCACGGAATCTTCCTTCCTGAACAACGGGGTCGACGATTTTGCCAAACCCTGTTGCCCGCCGCGACTAGCCGTTCGGACAGGTATGCATCCAGGTATTTCGGGCGCTCAGCGTAGCGCCAACACGGCCGCCCATTGCTCGGCCGTGACCGGCATCACCGACAAACGGCTGCCTTTTTGCACCAGCGGCAACTCGGCGAGCGCGGCTTGCTGCTTCAGGTAACCCAAGCCCAGTACGTTGGGAAACGTCTGCACATGCGCCACATTGATCGCGCTCCACGGATTTTTGTCGGCGCTGGCTTTGGCATCGAAGTAGTGGCTTTCTGGCTCCAGCGCGGTCGGATCCGGGTAGGCGGCCTTGACGATTTTGCCGATGCCGGCGATGCCGGGTTCGGGGCAACTGGAGTGGTAAAAAAAGAATTCATCGCCCACGGCCATGGCGCGCAGAAAGTTGCGCGCCTGATAGTTGCGCACCCCGTCCCAGCGGGCTTCGCCGAGTTTTTGCAGGCCATCGATGGAGAGTTCGTCGGGCTCGGATTTCATCAGCCAGTAGGCCATTGTCGGGTTCCTGAAAAAGGCGTGGGGTGAGCTGTCGGGCAATTCCGTGACAAACCGACAGTCGGTTGGCGCCAAGGTTTGCGTGTTGGTTCACGTTACCGCAGAATGCCGGCTTTTAAGCTTGACGCAGCTGCAACGGACTACTTTGGAACGTTGTTGTCATCGTGTACGAGATGCCTGAAGGGGGGCAATCGATGCAACGTAAACCGGATTTACTATGGATTTTGGTGATTTTATTTGGTCTGGGTGTCGTGACCACCGGGTATGCGCAAAGCTTGTGGACGAACAAGACTGATGCGCCGGCTCAACTCTCTCCCGTGCAGCAACAGTACAAGCGTTAATCCTGCTTCAAGGCGCCGCTGATTCCAGTGGCGTTCCTGCGATATACCACTGCCTGTCAGTGACGGTGCCCGCTAATGGCACATCCCAGCTGGCCTGCGCCAGGCGATCAACCTTCTGACATTCATGGGCCAGCCCCAGCAGCGTCGGCTTGCGCCAGTGCTTGCGGCGGGCGAGGTAGGCCAGGCTACGGTCATAGAATCCGCCGCCCATGCCCAGGCGTCCGCCCACATCATCGAACCCCACCAGCGGCAGCAGCACCAGGTCCAGCGCCCATACCTTGCGCTGGCGGCGGGCATTCACCCGAGGCTCCAGAATGCGAAAGCGGTTGGGCCGCAATGTTTCCCCGGGACGCACGCGCTGGAACACCATCTTGGTTCGCGGCCAGGCGCTCAGCACCGGCAGGTAGGTGGCCTTGCCCCGGCGCTGGGCCGCACGCAGCAGCAGGCGCGGATCGATTTCACCGTCCGTCGGCAGATACAGGGAAATATGTTTGGCCCGGCGAAACAGCGGGTGCTGTGCCAGTTGTCGATACAGGCCCTGGGCGGCCTGGCGCTGCTCGCTCGGCGTAAGGGCGCGACGGGCCTTGCGCAACATGCGTCGAAGTTGCGGACGGGAAAGCGGCGCAGGTTCGGTCATGGGTTTTCAGCTCATAAAACAATGCCAGTCCGAGGACTGGCATTGAGTTTGGGAATTCAGGCTCCCCGACAGAACCGCTGTCGACTAAGCCCTTGAACCCGAAAGTTCAAGGTGGAAGAAGCAGTAGGCTTTAAGGCTTTCCGTCTAGCGGACATGCACACCAGCCCAACGTGCAACTTCCAGGGTAGTGCGAATCGGCTCCGGGACATCGCCGACTGGCAAGCACGCCAGGGAGTGGGGCGAGTATACCTTAAACAGACTCGGCAATCAGCCCTTGGCTGCGTCCGAATCGCTGGACAGCGCCAGATCGACGCGGTCGAGCAGGTCACGCACCTGCTCGCGGGTCGAGCCGCTGGCCTGTACGTCGGGGCGTTCCTGCTTGTGCAGCAGGTCGTGGGTGATGTTCAGTGCGGCCATCACGGCGATGCGGTCGGCGCCGATCACTTTGCCGCTGCTGCGGATTTCACGCATCTTGCCGTCCAGGTAGCGGGCAGCGCTCACCAGATTGTTGCGCTCCTCCTGGGGGCAGATGATCGAATATTCTTTGTCGAGGATCTGCACGGTAACGCTATTGCTTGAACTCATGAGTCTTGCTCCAGGGCCTTCAGGCGCGAAATCATCGATTCGACCTTACGCCGGGCGATTTCGTTTTTTTCAATGAGGTGAGCGCGTTCCTCGCGCCAGGTCTTTTCCTGAGCTAGTAGGAGTCCGTTTTGACTCTTAAGTTGCTCGACCCGATCAATTAGCAGTTCGAGTCTGGCCATCAGCGCTTGCAGGTCGGTGTCTTCCATTGGGTTCCACTGGATTTGTCTGATGAATGGCAACTGCAGGGTAAACGATCTGACGCCCTCGATAGTCTTGGTACGTCTGCCGGTGCTAGGATACAGCGCTCCATTCTAGACATTGCGCCGTCTGGCGCCTAGCTCACCATGCCTATTCAGAACTCCCCGTACGATGCCTTTTCCAAACTGCTGAGCACCAGCGGCCACCCTTGCTCGCCTGCCGAACTGCATGGCGTGCTGTTGGGGCGCAGTTGCACCGGTGTCGGCTTCGATGCCGACAACTGGCTGGCCGATGTGGCCGAGCTGCTGGAAACCGAACCCACCGACAACGTGCGCAACGCGTTGATCGGCCTGCAAGAGATGGTCAAAGGCGAACTGACCGGCGATGACGTCACCGTCGTCCTGCTGCTGCCCTCCGACGACGCACCGCTGGCCGATCGCGCCGCTGCGCTGGGCCAATGGTGCCAGGGCTTTCTCCACGGTTTCGGCGTGAACGCCGGCGGTCTGGAACTGAGCACCGACGCCAAGGAAGTGCTGCAGGACCTCGCCGCCATCTCCCAGGTGCAAGACGCTCTGGAAGAATCCGAAGACGGCGAAGGCGACTACATGGAAGTCATGGAATACCTGCGCGTGGCGCCGCTGCTGCTGTTCACCGAGACCAGAAAGTCCGCTGAGCCTGCCGCACCCAAGCCGTCGTTGCACTAAAAAGGAAGCTCCTCTGCCCATGATCCATATCCCCAAAGCGGAATACACCCGGCGCCGCAAGGCGCTCATGGCGCAGATGGAACCCAACAGCATCGCGATTCTGCCGGCCGCCGCCGTGGCCATTCGTAATCGCGATGTCGAGCACGTGTACCGTCAGGACAGCGATTTCCAGTACCTGAGCGGCTTCCCCGAACCGCAGGCGGTGATCGTGCTGATGCCTGGTCGTCAACACGGCGAGTACGTGCTGTTCTGCCGCGAGCGCAACGCCGAGCGCGAACTGTGGGACGGCCTGCGCGCCGGCACCGAAGGTGCGATCCGCGACTTTGGCGCCGACGACGCTTTCCCCATCACCGATATCGACGACATCCTGCCCGGCCTGATCGAAGGCCGCGACCGGGTCTATTCGGCCATGGGCAGCAATGCCGAGTTCGACCGCCATGTGATGGAGTGGATCAACGTGATCCGCTCCAAAGCCCACCTGGGCGCCCAGCCGCCCAAAGAGTTCGTTGCCCTGGATCATCTGTTACACGACATGCGTCTGTACAAGTCGGCGGCAGAGCTTAAGGTGATGCGCGAGGCCGCACGCATTTCCTGCGCTGCCCATGTGCGGGCGATGCAGGCCAGCCGCGCCGGTCTGCATGAGTTCAGCCTCGAAGCCGAGCTGGATTACGTGTTCCGCCAGGGTGGCGCGAAAATGCCGGCCTACGGCTCCATCGTCGCCGCCGGGCGCAACAGCTGCATCCTGCATTACCAGCAGAATGATGCGCTGCTCAAGGACGGCGACCTGGTGCTGATCGACGCGGGTTGCGAGATCGACTGCTACGCCAGCGACATCACGCGCACCTGGCCGGTCAACGGCAGGTTTTCGGCCGAGCAAAAGGCGATCTATGAGATCGTGCTGGCGTCCCAGGAAGCCGCCTTTGCCGAAATCGCGCCGAACAAACATTGGAACCAGGCCCATGAGGCGACGGTGCGCGTTATCACCGCCGGGCTGGTAAGCCTCGGGCTGCTGCGGGGGGATGTCGACGAACTGATCGCCAGCGAAGCCTACCGCGCGTTTTACATGCACCGCGCCGGACACTGGCTGGGCATGGACGTGCACGATGTGGGCGAGTACCGGGTCGGAGGTGAATGGCGGGTGCTGGAAGTAGGCATGGTGTTGACCGTGGAGCCGGGTATCTATATTTCTCCGGACAACCAGAACGTGGCAAAGAAATGGCGTGGCATTGGCGTACGCATCGAGGACGACGTGGTAGTGACCAAGAAGGGCTGTGAAATCCTGACCGGCGGCGTGCCCAAGACCGTGGCCGAAATCGAAGCGCTGATGGCGGCTGCCCGATGAGCCGGGTCAACCTGGCCATTGTCGGCGGCGGTCTGGTGGGCGCGAGCCTGGCGCTGGCATTGCAGGCCGGTGCCAAGGCGCGGGGCTGGAAGATCATGCTGGTTGAACCCTTCGCACCGGGCGACAGCTACCAGCCAAGCTACGACGCAAGGTCCTCGGCGCTGTCATTCGGCGCGCGGCAGATCTATCAGCGGCTGGGCGTCTGGCAGGACATTGCCCGCCGCGCCGAGCCGATCAAACAGATCCATGTGTCGGACCGTGGCCGTTTCTCCACCACGCGCCTGTCCGCTCTGGAAGAGGGCGTGCCGGCTCTGGGGTATGTGGTGGAAAACGCCTGGCTCGGCCAGTGCCTGTGGCAGAGCCTGGACAAAGACGTGGTGAGCTGGCGCTGTCCGGCGGAAGTCACGCGCATGGAGCCGTTGCCCGACGGCTACCGCCTGACCCTCAACGATGAAACGGTGCTGACGTGCGACCTCGCCGTGCTGGCCGACGGTGGCCGCTCCAGTCTGCGTGAACAGCTCGGCATCAGCGTCAAAACCCGAGCGTATAACCAGAGTGCGCTGATCGCCAACGTCACCCCGAGCGAGGCCCACAACGGCGAGGCCTTCGAGCGCTTTACCGATGACGGCCCGATGGCCTTGCTGCCGCTGCCGGACAACCGCTGCGCGCTGGTGTGGACCCGCATCGGCATGGACGCCCAGCGCCTGGTCGACCTCGATGAGCGCAGTTTCCTCGGCGAGCTGCAGAGCGTGTTCGGCTACCGCCTGGGCACGTTCAAGCAAGTCGGTGCGCGTCATCTGTACCCGCTGACCCTGGTGGAGGCCGAAGAGCAAGTACGCTCGCACCTGGCGATCCTTGGCAACGCGGCCCATAGCTTGCACCCGATTGCCGGGCAGGGCTTCAACCTGTCCCTGCGCGATGCGGATGCTCTGGCCGAAGCCTTGCTGGCCGGTCCGCAGGTGCCGGGTGACCTCGCGACCCTGCAGGGTTATCGCGAGCGTCAACGCGGCGATCAGCAACTGACCGTGGGCTTCTCCGACCAGGTGACGCGCCTGTTTGGCAGCGGTCAGCCGTTGGTGGCATTGGGCCGTAATCTGGGCCTGCTCGGCCTGGACCTGTTGCCGCCGGCCAAGCGCTGGTTCGCCCGTCAGGCCATGGGCCTGGGCACGCGCTCGGATGTGTGAGTGAATTCTTTATCGACGATGCCTTGCTTGATCAGGTGCGTCGGCAAAACCCTTTACGTGCGGCGCACGCCGCCAGCGAGGCAGGTTTAAATCATGGACATGCGCGCAGATGTGCTGATTGTCGGGGCCGGAATGGTCGGAAGCGCACTGGCGCTGGCGTTGCAGGGCAGTGGCCTGCAGGTGCTGCTGCTCGATGGCAGCCCGCTGAGCGTCAAACCGTTTGACCCAGACGCGGTTTTCGAGCCCCGGGTGAGTGCCTTGTCGGGTGCCAGCCAACGCATCCTCGAACGGCTTGGCGTGTGGGATGGCATTGTGGCGCGCCGCGCCAGCCCGTATGGCGAGATGCAGGTGTGGGACGGCAGCGGCACCGGGCAGATCCACTTTTCGGCGGCCAGTGTCCACGCCGATGTACTTGGGCATATCGTTGAGAACCGCGTGGTGCAGGACGCCTTGCTCGATCGCCTGCACGACTGCGACCTGGGCCTGCTGGCCAATGCACGCCTGGAGCAGATGCGTCGCTCCGGCGACGAGTGGCTGCTGACCCTGGCCGATGGCCGCAAGCTGCGTACGCCATTGGTGGTGGCCGCCGATGGCGCCAACTCCGCCGTGCGCCGCTTGACCGGCACCTCCACCCGCGAATGGGATTACCTGCACAACGCCATCGTCGCCAGCGTGCGTAGCAGCCAGCCGCACCAGCGCACGGCGTGGCAGCGCTTCACCGATACCGGCCCGCTGGCATTTCTGCCGCTGGATCGGGACGGGCAGCAGGATTGGTGCTCAATTGTGTGGTCGACCACGCCGGCTGAGTCCGAACGCTTGATGGCGCTGGACGATGAACACTTCTGCCGTGAGCTGGAGCGCGCGTTCGAAGGACGGCTGGGAACGGTGGTCAGCGCCGACCCGCGTGTGTGTGTGCCTTTACGCCAGCGTCACGCCAAGCGCTATGTGGCCGAAGGCCTGGCACTGATCGGCGACGCGGCCCACGCGATTCATCCGTTGGCGGGGCAGGGCGTGAACCTGGGTTTGCTCGATGCCGCAGTGCTGGCCGAAGTGCTGCTGGGGGCGAGCGAACGCGGTGAGCGCCTGGCCGAGGTGAAAGTGCTGAGCCGCTACGAACGTCGGCGAATGCCACACAACCTGGCGTTGATGGCGGCGATGGAGGGTTTTGAGCGCCTGTTCCAGGCTGATCAACTGCCGTTGCGCTGGTTGCGTAATGCCGGATTGAAGATGGTCAATCAGATGCCCGAAGCCAAGGCTGTGTTCGTGCGCCAGGCGTTGGGGCTGACCGGCGATCTGCCGGAGTTGGCGAAACCCTGACGTTGTCGTGCAACATCTGGTAACGCCTCCGCCAAGCGTTACCAAATGTGAGTCCTTATCATTTGCCCTCTTTTTGCAAATGAGCGACCGCCCCCATGTCGGCACCCAAGCGCCTCCTGACTGCCCTGGCACTCACCCTGATCGGCTGCAGCAGCGCCCAGGCTGCCGACGAAGTTGTGGTCTACTCCTCGCGCATCGACGAACTGATCAAGCCGGTGTTCGATGCCTATACCCAAAAGACCGGCGTGCAGGTGAAGTTCATCACCGACAAGGAAGCCCCGCTGATGCAGCGCATCAAGGCCGAGGGCGAAAATGCCACCGCCGACCTGCTGCTCACCGTCGACGCCGGCAACCTCTGGCAGGCCGAGCACATGGGCATCCTGCAACCGTTCACCTCGGCGGTCATCGACAAGAACATCCCTTTGCAATACCGCTCCTCAGCTCACGCCTGGACCGGCTTGAGCCTGCGTGCGCGGACCATCGCCTATTCCACCGACCGGGTGAAGCCGGGCGATCTGACCACCTACGAAGCCCTTGCCGACAAACAATGGGAAGGCCGCCTGTGCCTGCGCACGGCGAAGAAGGTCTACAACCAATCGCTGACCGCCACCCTGATTGAAACCCACGGCGCGGCCAGAACTGAGGAAATCGTCAAGGGCTGGGTCAACAACCTGTCCACCGACGTGTTTTCTGACGATATTGCGGTGCTGGAGGCGATCAACGCCGGGCAATGCGACGTGGGCATCGTCAACACCTACTACTACGGTCGCTTGCACAAGCAGAAGCCTGAGCTGGCGGTAAAGCTGTTCTGGCCGAACCAGGGCGACCGTGGCGTGCATGTAAACCTGTCGGGCATCGGCCTGACCCACTATGCGCCGCACCCCGAAGCCGCCAAGGCGCTAGTGGAGTGGATGACCACGCCTGAAGCGCAGAAGATCTTTGCCGACGTGAACCAGGAGTTCCCGGCCAACCCGGCGGTGCCACCTTCTGCCGAAGTGGCGACTTGGGGCAAGTTCGTGGCCGATACCTTGCCGGTGGAAGTGGCGGGCAAGCGCCAGGCCGAAGCGATTCGCCTGATGGACCGCGCTGGCTGGAACTAAGTACATCTTCAGGGCACCGCGAATCTAATGTGGTTGTGGTGAATTCAAAGTTATCATTCACCAGAGAGTTTTTCCTTGGCCCACCCCGCCCAACGTCGCTGGTACCTGCCGGTGTTCACCGTCGCCGCTGTGGTGCTATTGCCGCTGAGCGTGCTGTTGCTGTCTTGGCAAAGTGTTGATGCACAAATCTGGGCCCATCTGTGGGATACCCAGATGCCACGCCTGCTGGGCAATACGCTCACACTGGTGCTTGGCGTTGGCGTCGGTGTGACCCTGTTGGGCGTCAGCCTGGCCTGGCTGACCAGCCTCTGCGAGTTCCCCGGACGGCGCTGGCTCGATTGGGCATTGATGCTGCCTTTCGCGATTCCGGCGTATGTACTGGCCTTCGTCTTTGTCGGCCTGCTGGATTTTGCAGGCCCGGTGCAGAGCCTGCTGCGCGAAGGGTTCGGCAGCGGCTTGCGCCTGCCGCGCGTGCGCTCCACCGGCGGCGTGATCATCGTGCTGGTGCTGGTGTTCTACCCGTACGTGTATCTGCTTGCGCGCAGCGCATTCCTGGCTCAGGGCAAAGGCCTGATGGAGGCCGCGCGGGTACTCGGGCAATCGCCGTGGCAAGCGTTCTGGCGCGTCGCGTTGCCAATGGCAAGGCCGGCGATCGGCGCGGGCGTGGCGCTGGCATTGATGGAGACCCTGGCGGATTTCGGCGCGGTCTCGGTGTTCAACTTCGATACGTTCACCACCGCGATCTACAAGACCTGGTACGGGTTTTTCAGCCTGTCCAGCGCGGCCCAGCTGGCCAGCCTGTTGCTGCTGGTGGTGATGCTGGTGCTCTACGGCGAGCGGCGTGCCCGAGGCGCCAGCCGGCCCGGCAATGAACGGCCACGGGGCAAGGCGCTGTATCACTTGCGTGGCCTCAAGGCGGCGGCCGCGACGGCCTGGTGTGGTCTGGTGTTCGCTTGTGCTTTTGTGATTCCGATGCTGCAGTTGGTCGTGTGGTTCTGGCAGCGTGGCCGCTTCGATCTGGATGACCGTTACACCGGGCTGATCGTGCACACCCTTTACCTGGGCGGTATCGCGGCGCTTATCACCGTCAGCGTGGCGATGCTGCTGGCGTTCGCCAACCGCCTGGCGCCGACCCGGGCGATTCGCTCCGGCATCAGCCTGGCCAACGTCGGTTATGCGTTGCCGGGGTCGGTGCTGGCGGTGTCGATCATGTTGGCGTTCAGCTATCTGGACCGTGTACTGGTGGTGCCGCTGTCCGGTTGGCTGGGCGGTGCAGGCAAGCCGTTGTTGCTGGGCAGCCTGTCGGCCCTGGTGCTGGCATATCTGGTGCGCTTCCTTGCGGTGGCCTACGGGCCGTTGGAAAACAGCCTGGCGCGTATCCGCCCGTCGTTGCCTGAAGCGGGGCGCAGTCTGGGGGTCAGTGGGCCACGACTGTTTTGCAAAGTGTATCTGCCACTATTGCTGCCGGGCACCCTGAGCGCAGCGCTGCTGGTGTTCGTCGATGTGCTCAAGGAAATGCCCGCTACCCTGCTGATGCGCCCGTTTGGCTGGGACACGCTGGCGGTGCGGATCTTTGAAATGACCAGCGAAGGCGAATGGGCACGAGCGTCGCTGCCGGCCTTGACGCTGGTGTGTGTCGGCCTGTTGCCGGTCATTGGCTTGATTCGTCGCTCGGCCCGGCCAATCGGCTAGGTGTCAGTCCTACGGCTTGCGGCTACAATGCGCGGCATTCGGTGCGCGCCGTCTTTCGGATCGGGTCGCTGTGCGTGGCTGCAGACCTTGTAGATAAAGGTGTCCAGCGCATATGGCAAGCCTGCGCATCTTCGCCAAGCCCGGAAGGAGAAACCCATGGGACAGCGTACGCCTCTGTATGACCTGCATCTCGCCCTGGGCGCGAAAATGGTCGATTTTGGCGGTTGGGATATGCCTCTGCACTACGGCTCGCAAGTTGAGGAGCACCATCAGGTGCGACGCGACTGCGGGGTGTTCGATGTATCCCACATGACCGTGATCGATGTCACAGGCCTTCAGGCCAGGGAGTGGCTTCAGCACCTGCTGGCCAATGACGTGGATCGTTTGCATGGCTGCGGCCGTGCGCTTTACAGCGCCATGCTCAATGAGCAGGGCGGCGTGGTGGACGACATGATCGTCTATCGCACCCAAACCGGTTACCGGCTGGTGTTCAACGCCGCCACCCGTGACCAGGACCTGGCCTGGATGCGGCTGCAGCTTGGCGACTATCAGGTGCAACTGCATGAGCGGGCGGAACTGGCGATGCTCGCCATTCAAGGCCCCCATGCCCGGCAGAAAATAGCCGAGCTGGTGACCCAATCCCGCGGCACCCTGATCCACCAGCTCAAGCCCTTTGAAGGCCAGGCCGACGGCGACTGGTTTATCGCCCGCACCGGCTACACCGGCGAGGACGGCCTGGAAATTGTCCTGCCGGCCGAGCAGGCACCGGGCTTTTTCAACGATCTGGTCGGTGCGGGTATTTCCCCCATCGGCCTCGGCGCCCGCGACACCCTGCGCCTGGAAGCGGGCATGAACCTGTATGGTCAGGATATTCATCAGGACGTCTCGCCCCTGGCGGCCAACATGGCCTGGAGCATCGCCTGGGAACCGGCCGAACGCGACTTCATCGGGCGCGCGGCGCTGGAGGCCGAACTGGCGGCGGGCGTGCAGTTCAAACTGGTGGGTTTGGTACTGGAGGAGCGCGGCGTTTTACGCGCTCATCAGGTGGTTCGTATCGCCAATGTTGGCGAAGGAGAGATCACCAGTGGTAGTTTCTCCCCTACGCTGAGCAAATCCATTGCTTTGGCGCGGGTACCGACGGCGACGGCTGACCGGGCCGAGGTGGAGATCCGCGGCAAGTGGTACCCGGTTCGAGTGGTCAAGCCGACCTTCGTGCGCCATGGCAAGACACTGATCTAACTATTTCCGGCAGGCCATTTGGCCGCTGACATTACTTCTAGAGGGCACAGAATATGAGCAATATCCCTGCCGAACTGCGTTTTGCCGAAAGTCACGAATGGGCCCGTCTGGAAGCCGACGGCACGGTGACCGTCGGGATTTCCGATCACGCTCAGGAAGCGCTGGGGGACGTGGTGTTCGTTGAGTTGGCCGAAGTGGGCGCCACGTTCGAAGCCGAAGGGCAGGCGGGGGTGGTTGAGTCGGTGAAGGCCGCCTCGGATATCTACGCGCCAGTTGCTGGCGAAGTGATCGCTGTGAACGAAGAGCTCAGTGGCAGCCCAGAGTTGCTGAACTCCGATCCTTACGGTGCGTGGATCTTCAAGCTCAAGCCAAGCAACCCGGCTGATCTGGATAAACTGCTGGACGCCGCAGGCTACAAGGCGGCTATCGGCGAGTAAACGCAAAGCGTTGAAACAGCACACACCAATGTGGGAGCTGGCTTGCCTGCGATGCAGACACCTCGGTGTATGAGTTACACCGCAGTGATGTCATCGCGGGCAAGCCAGCTCCCACACTTGGTTGAGATGAGCCGGATTTTTCAGCCGGCTTTCAGTACCGCTTTTACCGCCGCTACCGATCGCTCCACATCCGCCTCGGTCATCGCCGTAAACATCGGCAACGACACAATCAAACGTCCCACCTTTTCCGCCACCGGGAACATGCCCTCCTTGAAACCCTGCGCCCGATAAAGGCTCAGCAGGTGGATCGGCGGGTAGTGGTAACCGATGCCGACGCCATGGGCCTGCATCTGCTCCATGAACGTAGCGCGGGCGGGCAGGCCGTCCTGGCGTTCCGGCAATACCAGTTGAAACAGGTGCCAGTTGCTGTTTTCGAAGTCCGCCGGCGGTAATTGCGCGCCGTAGGTCTGTTCAAAATCGCTGCCGAAACACTGGAAGTAGTGGCGCGCCAGATGCTGGCGGTGGGCGGTAATTTTTTCGATATGGGCGAACTGGCCCAGGCCAATGGCAGCTGCGATATCGGTCATGTTGAACTTGCCGCCCAACACATCCACGTCCAGGCCGTCAAAGCCGGTGCGGGTAACCCCCTGCAAACGGTACTTTTCTGCCAGGCGGGCTTCCTCGGCGTTGTTCAATACCAGGCAACCGCCCTCGGACGAGGTGATGTTCTTGTTCGCCTGGAAACTGAAGGAAACGAAATCGCCGGTGGCGCCAATTCGCTCGCCATCCCAACTGGAGCCCAGAGCCTGGGCGGCATCCTCGATGATGCGCAGGTTGTACTTGTTGGCCAGTGCGTAAAGCATCGGCATATCCAACGGCAAACCGGCCAGGTACACCGGGATGATGGCCTTTGTTCGCGGGGTAATGGCCGCTTCGACTTGCGTCAGATCGATATTGCGCGTGACCGGGTCGATATCGGCAAACACCGGCGTGGCGCCCACCTCGAGGATCACGTTCGCCGTGGCGACCCACGAGATGGGTGTGGTAATCACCTCATCACCCGGCCCGATACCGGCGATGCGCAAGGCGATCTCCATGGTGCAGGTGCCCGAGTTGAACGTGCGCACCGGGCGCCCGCCAAAGTATTCCGACAGCTGTGCTTCGAATGCCTGCACTTTCGGCCCGCTGGTGATCCAGCCGGAGCGCAGCACATCGCCAACCGCCGAGATGGTGGCTTCATCGATGGTGGGTTTGGAAAACGGCAGGAAGGGCTGTTGGCTCATGACGAGGAAGGCATCCGTTTCAGAGTGGCGACGAATAAAAGGCTGTGAGTGCCCGGCATGGTTGCACGGTTCGACTGAATATAGCCTGTCACTGGTGAACGAATTGTCATCTGGCAGGCAAAAAAATGCCGCTTGAAAAAGCGGCATTTTTTGGAGCGGGTATCACTCGGTGACGGCATTCTTCGCGAGAATGGCGTTGGCCAGTTGCATGTCCGTGGCCTGCAGGCCAGGGTTGTCGGCGCGGACTTTCTGCATGGCGGCTTCCAGGTAAGGGCCGCGAATACCGCCGTCGCTGGCAACGAAGCTGCCGGCGTCGTCTTGAGCGGCGACCACCATCTTGTGGTCCTTGAAGGTCAGGTACGTCGAGCCGGTCGTGGCGCCCGACGAGATGACATTGCGCCAGAAGCTGTCGGCCATGGCTGAACCGACGGGGAGGGATAGCACAGCGAGGGTTGCGACAGCATATTTAAGACGCATGGTAGGTGACTCCGGTGGTTGTCTGTTGGGTTTGATTGTAATCAGACCGATCGAGTTCAATCATGACTAAACAGTTTCAACTTTCAGTACCACGCCATCCTGGCCGATCACCCGTACTTGAGCGCCTGCAGGCGTATCCGGGCCGGTCACCATCCATACGCCGTCGCCGACTTTCACCTTGCCTCGGCCATCCACGATGGCTTGATGCACAACAAAGGTGCGGCCGATCAGCTCCGAGCCTCGCTCGTTCAGACCCGGTTGATCGCTGGCCTTGGCGCTGCTGCGCTGGCGCTTCCACCAATACACCGCCGTTAGAATCGACAACAGGGCGAACAGCAGCAGTTGCCACTCCAGCCCCAGTGACGGCACCACGAACTTGATCACGCCCACCACCGCGGCCGCGATGCCCATCCACAGCAGATACCCGCCGGCCCCAAATACCTCGAGAATCAACAACACGGTACCCAGTGCCAGCCAGTCCCAAAACGATAGATGCTGAAGGAATTCCCACATGGTGATGGCCTCAGCCTTTCTTGTTGTCGAAAGTCGCCTTGACGATCTCGCCGATACCACCGACAGCGCCGATCACCTGGCTGGCTTCCAGCGGCATGAGAATGACCTTGCTGTTGTTGGCCGAAGCCAGCTTGCCCAGGGCGTCGATGTACTTTTGCGCGACAAAGTAGTTGACCGCCTGCACGTTGCCCGACGCGATTGCCTCTGACACCACCTGCGTGGCTCGAGCTTCCGCTTCGGCCTGACGCTCACGGGCTTCAGACTCCAGGAATGCGGCCTGTCGGCTACCCTCGGCCTCGAGGATCTGCGCCTGCTTCTTGCCCTCTGCGGTCAGGATCGCCGAGGCACGCAGGCCTTCGGCTTCGAGAATCTGCGCACGCTTGATCCGCTCGGCCTTCATCTGCCCGGACATGGCGGCCATCAGGTCTGCCGGCGGGCTGATGTCCTTGATTTCGATCCGCGTGATCTTGATGCCCCACGGCGCCGTGGCTTCGTCGACAGTGCGCAGCAGCTTTTCGTTGATGCCGTCACGCTGGCTGAGCATGGCATCCAGTTCCATGGAACCGAGCACAGTACGGATATTGGTTTGCAGCAGGTTGCGTATCGCGTGTTCGAGGTTGTTGACCTCGTAGGCTGCCTGGGCGGTGTTCACCACCTGGAAGAAACACACGGCATCGATCTGCACGGTGGCGTTGTCGGCGGTGATCACTTCCTGGGGCGGGATATCCAGCACGCTTTCCATCACGTTGATCTTGCGACCGATGCGGTCCATGACCGGAATGATGATATTGAGGCCAGGCTTGAGGGTGTTGGTGTAGCGGCCAAAACGTTCGACCGTCCACTGGTAGCCTTGGGGCACCACCTTGAATCCCATGAAGAGAATGGCGATGGCCAAACCCACGAAAAGAAGCAGTACGGTTCCGATCTGCATTGCGATTCCCTATCTGGTGGTGTCAGTGAAACGACGTTCGGCCGATTGTAACGGTGTTGCCACCGATAAAGACGGTTTCATTGTCCGACAATCAAAGCATTTGTTTCTGAATCCGCAGGGGTGACCCGCAACACCTCGGCCAGCGTGGTCAGCCCGGCCTGTACTTTCAGCAATCCGGCCATCCGCAGGCTGTGCATGTTTTGCCGCAGCGCCGCCTGGCGTAAGACCTGCACATCGGTGCCGGGCGTGATCAGCGCCTTGAGCGTCTCATCCATCACCATGATTTCGAAGACGCCGGCCCGGCCGCGGTAACCGCTGTCGCGACACTCTGCGCACCCCGCAGCCTCGCAGGTAGCGCCCGTAACACGCTTGCAGCTGGGACACAGCAGGCGTACCAGACGCTGGGCCATCACCCCCAGCAAGGTGGCCTTGATCAAATAGTGAGCAATTCCCAGCTCCTGCAAGCGGCTGATGGCGCTGGGCGCATCGTTGGTGTGCAGGGTCGACAGCACAAGGTGCCCGGTAAGCGCGGCCTGGATCGCCATTTCGGCGGTTTCCTGGTCGCGTATCTCGCCGATCATGATGATGTCCGGGTCCTGGCGCAGCAGGGCGCGGATGCCGCTGGCGAAGGTCAGGTCGATGTTGTGTTGTACCTGCATCTGGTTGAACGCCGGTTCGACCATCTCGACCGGGTCCTCCACGGTGCACAGGTTGACCTCTCGGGTCGCCAGTCGCTTGAGCGTGGTGTAGAGGGTGCTGGTCTTGCCGGAACCGGTTGGGCCGGTGACCAGGATGATGCCATGGGCCTGGCGGGTCATGGCGTGCCAGCGCTGCTGGTCTTCGGGCGACAGGCCGAGTTGGTCGAAGTCCTTGAGCAGCACCTGGGGGTCGAAAATCCGCATGACCAGTTTCTCGCCAAAAGCCGTTGGCAAGGTCGACAGGCGCAATTCCACTTCGGCGCCGGCGGGGCTTCTGGTCTTGAGGCGGCCGTCCTGAGGTTTGCGTTTTTCCGCCACGTTCATCCGGCCCAGGCTTTTCAGACGGCTGACCACGGCCATCGTGACCTGAGGCGGGAATTGATAGACATCATGCAGCAGGCCATCAATGCGAAAGCGTACGCGGCCCTGGTCCCGACAAGGTTCGATATGAATATCGCTGGCACGTTGGCCAAAGGCGTACTGCAGCAGCCAGTCGACGATCGTGACGATATGCGCGTCGTTGGCATCCGGCTCCTGATCGCCGCCGCCGAGGTTGAGCAGTTCGATATTGGCAGGCGACGCGATGTTCTGATCAGCACCGCGAACCGACTTCGCCAGGCGGTAGAACTCGCCCATGCAGTGCGCAATTGCCTTGGGGTTGGCCACCACACGCTTTATCGAACGTTTGAGCACCTGCGCCAGGCCTGCTTCCCACGCGGTGACGTAGGGCTGGGCGCTGGCGACGGTGACGGTCTGCGCATCCACAGCCACCGCGAGTATCGCGTGACGCTGGGCGAATGCATGGGACATCAGCGGTACCACCGTCGCCACGTCGATCTTCAGCGGGTCGATGCGCAGATAAGGTTGTCCGGCCTCTTGGGCGAGCCATTGCGTGAGCGCTTCAAGGTCGGGCCCCTGGGCCGCGATGAGCTCCAGCGGATGCCGGTGGCCAGCGGGCAATGTCGACAGGCGCTGCGCGACGTCGGCTGCGACCAGACCGGCCTTCACCAGAGGCGGCAGTAGCGAATTCAAGTGCAAGCGGTGATCTACGGACATACAGGTTTACCTGGCAAAAGCGAACGTATATCCAGGCTAGTCAGCGGCGCCGTTTCTTCCTCCTTGCGTGTATTTCAGCCTTTTACCGGGCGGCGGCCAGCAGGTCCTGGGGCCTTGCGGCATCAACCTGATGCACTTGCAGCGTACAGACGCTGATCAGGTTTCGAATCTTTTCACCGATGACCTGGGCGCGGTGCCAGCTCAGTCCGTCGATCACGATATCCAGAGTCAGCAGGTCCGCTTGGCGGTCCATCCGCACCTGGCTTGGGGTGAGCAACTGCAACGCGAAATAATTGAGCACCCGGCATAGCACATCCGGTTCCGCCTCGGCGACGATCTGATAGTGCGCCTGACAGTGGGCGCTGCTGACGGCCCACGCATCGACGCGGGTCACAGGGCAGACGGTTTCGACAATATGCATGCGGGATCTCCAGATTCGACTGAAGAAATTTTTACATGCGCTACGGGAGATTTCTTATCTAGAATAGGCTCGATTTGGGGATTTAAGACTCATTCAATTCGAGCATGCGACTATTTTAAGGTATTTATATGCGCAGTGAGCTGGACGTCTACGATCGCCGTATCCTTGCCCTTCTGCAGGAGGACGCCTCACTCTCCAGCGCGCAGATCGCCGAGCAGGTCGGGTTGTCGCAGTCCCCGTGCTGGCGGCGCATTCAACGCCTCAAGGACGAAGGCGTGATTCGCGGTCAGGTCACTTTGCTGGATCGCAAGAAGATCGGCCTCGACACGCAGATCTTCGCCGAGGTCAAACTCAACGCCCACGGGCGCTCGAACTTCACGGAGTTCACCGAAGCGATTCGTGGGTTTCCCGAAGTGCTGGAGTGTTATGTGCTGATGGGGGCGGTGGATTTTCTGCTGCGCATCGTTGCGTCGGATATCGAGGCGTACGAACGGTTTTTCTTCGACAAGTTGTCGATGGTGCCGGGGATTCAGGAGGTGAATTCGATTGTGGCGTTGTCCGAGATCAAGTCCACTACCAGCCTGCCCGTGTTGCGTTGAAACCGGTGGGAGCGAGCCCGCTCCCACCGGTTGACCGTGAATTACAGACGCAGCAACGTCTTCCACGCGCGGTTCTGATACACCGCAATCGCCTGATGCATCCGCGCATCCAGCGACTCATCGGTGATCGGCTGGTTAGCCAGTTGCACCAGCTTGTTCAGCTCGCCGTACAAGCGGTCCAGCTCGGCGATGTCCACTACCTGACGCGCATGGTGCAGCCAGGCCTGGATGCGCTCGATGCGCGGCAGTTGCTCGGCCAGGTCTTCGGGTTGCTGCTGGTAGCGCGGCAGTTGCAGGGCGACGGCATCGTCGGCCAGCAGGCGCGGCAGCCAGTTGGTGAGTTGCGCTGCGCCCTGACGGTTGCCGCGCACGGTGCGCTCGGCGGTCCAGGTGCGGGCCAGCAGCCAGCGCGAGGTGTTCAAGGAGAACAGGCCCCAGCGCACGTCTTCGAGCTCTTCGGCGAACTGCTCCGGTGCGGCTTTGCGAATGTCTTCGTCATCGTCACCGGCCTGGACCAGCGGGCGCCAGTCCTCGAGCAGGGCGTCGAGTGCGCTGCGCAGTTCGCTGGTGGACTGGCGCGGCGCCGCCTGACCGAGGCTGCCGATCAGGGCGCGTAATTCGCCGAGGTGATCGACCCAGTCTTGCAACAGGCGCCAATGGCCGTTGAACCGGTATTGCTCGGCCAGACGCTGGCTGCTGCCGAGCAAGTGCCACATGATCGCGGCGAAGGCGTCGTCCAGCGGCATTTCGGCGTGGATCTGCGGTGCCGGCAAGCTCAGGGAGTAGCTGCCGGCGTCGTACAGGCGGTAGCCGCGCTCGGCTTTGCTGATATCGCACGGCATCAGTGCCAGGGTGGCGGCCAGCTCGGCGGCGAGTTCCAGCAAGGCTGCCGGTTCGCCTTCGCGCAGTTCCAGTTCCAGTTCGCAGATTTCTTCTTTCTGCTTGCCGACCACCACATGGCCGAGGTCCAGCGCGGCTTCGATCACCACCTTGGCCTTGCCACGGCCCCAGGCGATTTCGGCGCGCTCGCGCACAAAATCGGTGGTGAAGATCGGCTTGAGGGTCTTTTTGTCCAGCTCGGTCAGTTGCTCGGGCCAGCATTCGCCGTCGAGTTTCTTCACGTCGAGCTTGGCTTTGGCCAGGTTCCAGTTGTACTCGTTGCGTTCCGACAGGCCGGCGATGCTTTGGCCGCGGGTCTTGAGGGTCTGGATAATCTCGTCACCGTCCTTGCGCAGGCGCAGGGCAACCTTGGCCTGGGCCAGGTCGCGCTCGGGGGTGTCGAAATACTGGTTCATCAACTCACGGCGTTCCCAGCCATTTTTGTTGCGTTTTTTCAGTAGCGGGTGCTCGCGCAGCGCAGCGAGGGTTTCGCGGCTGACGCGGAGCTTGATTTCGGTTTCTTTCTGCATGGCCGGAAAATCCAGGATCGGGAGCGCAGCCGGGGAAAAGAGTGGCTGCCAAGGCTGTGCAGTGTACAGGACTGAGCCCGGCAACGCGCCGCAACGGTTTATTGTGCCGTGCAGATGGCTCTATAGTGGGGTTCATCCGGGAAGTCGAGAGGCCGCGCATGCCATTACCTACCCTCAAAGAGCAATTCGCCGCGCTGATTGCCGCGCCATCGGTCAGTTGCACGCAAGCGTCCCTGGACCAGACCAACCGCCCGGTGATCGATCTGCTCGCTGCTTGGCTGGGCGACCTGGGCTTTGCCATCGACATCCAGCAGGTCAGCCCCGGCAAGTTCAACCTGCTGGCCACATTCGGCAGCGGGCCCGGCGGGCTGGTGCTGGCCGGGCACAGCGACACAGTGCCGTATGACGCCGCCTTGTGGCAGACCGATCCGCTCAAGCTGACGGAAGTCGACGGCCGTTGGGTAGGATTGGGCAGTTGCGACATGAAAGGTTTTTTCGCCCTTGCCATCGAAGCGGTGTTGCCGCTGCTCGACCAGCCGTTCAAACAGCCATTGTTGATTCTCGCCACCTGCGATGAAGAGAGTTCCATGTCCGGCGCGCGGGCGCTGGCCGAAGCAGGTCGTCCGCTGGGCCGCGCGGCGGTGATCGGCGAGCCGACCGGCCTCAGGCCAATCCGCCTGCACAAGGGTGTGATGATGGAACGCATCGACATCCTTGGCCGCAGCGGCCATTCGTCAGACCCAAGCCTGGGCCACAGCGCCCTCGAAGCCATGCACGATGCCATCGGCGAACTGCGCGGCCTGCGTCTGGCCTGGCAGCGCGAATACCGCAACCCGCAGTTCAGCGTGCCGCAGCCCACCCTTAACCTGGGCTGCATTCACGGCGGCGACAACCCCAACCGCATCTGCGGCCAGTGCTCCCTTGAGTTCGACCTGCGCCCCTTGCCTGGCATGGACCCTGAGGTGCTGCGTGCCGCTATTCGGCAGAAGCTTCAACCTCTGGCCGAGCGCCATCACGTCAAGATCGACTACGCGCCGCTGTTTCCCGAGGTGCCACCTTTCGAGCAGGCCGAGGACGCCGAACTGGTACGGGTTGCGGAGCGTTTGACCGGCCATCGTGCCGAAGCAGTGGCGTTTGGCACCGAAGCGCCTTATCTTCAGCGCCTTGGTTGTGAAACCCTGGTGCTCGGCCCTGGCGATATCGCCTGTGCACACCAGCCCGGCGAGTACCTCGAAATGTCACGCTTGACGCCTACAGTGCGGTTATTGCGCGAACTGATCGAACATTACTGCCTGAAACCTGCATAAATTAACCCCTGCCTGTACGTCCATAGAAGGAGAGTGAGCGTGTCGCCAAGCCTGTTCCGACGATAACCATCAGCCCGCCGTGCGCTTTCACGATCCTTCCTTTTTCGGCTGCTTTTTATTACAGGCCCAGGTGTTATGCCCGAATACGTCAATTGGCTTCGTCACGCTTCCCCTTACATCAACGCCCACCGCGACTGCACTTTTGTGGTCATGTTGCCTGGCGACGGTGTGGACCACCCCAACTTCGGCAATATCGTCCACGACCTGGTGCTGCTGCACAGCCTGGGTGTGCGACTGGTGTTGGTGCACGGCTCGCGTCCGCAAATTGAAACCCGCCTCGCGGCGCGTGGCCTCACGTCGGCTTACCACGAGGGGATGCGCATCACCGACGCCGCCACCCTGGAATGTGTGATCGACGCGGTGGGGCACCTGCGCATCGCCATCGAAGCGCGCCTGTCCATGGACATGGCCTCATCGCCCATGCAGGGCTCGCGCCTGCGTGTGGCCAGTGGCAATCTGGTCACCGCGCGCCCCATCGGTGTTCTTGAAGGCGTGGACTATCATCATACCGGCGAAGTGCGCCGGGTCGACCGCAAGGGCATCAATCGTCTGCTTGATGAGCGCTCCATCGTGCTGCTGTCGCCGCTGGGGTACTCGCCCACCGGCGAGATCTTCAACCTGGCCTGCGAAGACGTGGCCACCCGCGCCGCCATTGACCTGGCCGCCGACAAACTGCTGCTGTTTGGCGCCGACCTCGGGCTGATCGACGAAAATGGCCGTCTGGTACGTGAGTTGCGCCCGCAACAAGTGCCGGCGCACCTGCAACGCCTGGGTAACAACTATCAGGCCGAGCTGCTCGACGCCGCAGCCCAGGCCTGTCGTGGTGGCGTGGGGCGCAGCCATATCGTGAGCTACGCGGAAGACGGCGCCTTGCTCACCGAATTGTTTACCCGCGACGGCGGCGGCACGCTGGTGGCCCAGGAACAATTCGAGCTGGTACGCGAGGCGGCGATTGAAGACGTCGGCGGTTTGCTCGACCTGATCAGCCCGCTGGAAGAGCAGGGCATCCTGGTACGCCGTTCGCGGGAAGTGCTGGAGCGCGAGATCGAGCAGTTCAGCGTGGTGGAACGCGAAGGCATGATCATCGCCTGCGCGGCGCTGTACCAGATCGCCGATTCCGACGCGGGTGAGCTGGCCTGCCTGGCCGTAAACCCGGAATACCGTCATGGCGCACGCGGTGATGTGTTGCTCGAGCGTATCGAGGGCCGTGCCAGGGCCCAGGGCCTGAAGACCTTGTTCGTGCTTACCACGCGTACTGCGCACTGGTTCCGCGAGCGCGGCTTTGAGCCCAGCAGCGTAGATCGCCTGCCTTCGGCGCGGGCGTCGCTGTACAACTACCAGCGCAACTCCAAGATTTTCGAAAAGGAGCTGTAAAAGACAGTACAAATCAACTTGTGGGAGGGGGCTTGCTCCCGATAGGCGTAGCTCAGTCGCTGATGTGTTGACTGATCGACTGCCATCGGGAGCAAGCTCCCTCCCACATTTTGTTTCACTGCTTCAGAACCGTGGAACCGCGCCGATACAACCATTGTCGGCGTTCGAATCGGCCGCTTTGACAACCAAAGAAATTATTAGTGACACAAAAACTGTAACAAATTGACGCCAGGATAGCGCTTAGCCATGATGGCGCCGCCTTTCTGGTCGTGATTGACGTCAGCACTGTCACTAAGCGATCTAAAAAAGCTTTGAATCATACCCTTCAGGAATTAGGTTGTGCGGCAACTCGTCTACTCTGACCGGTTCGCTGTCCTGCAAAGCCTTATTCTCGAATCGTATGAAAAGGGATGAAATAATTCTTTTTGGGTGTATGAGAAACTCATTACCCTGCACGGACCAAATCAACTGTGATTAGACGAAGGTAGTAGACACACAAGGTTACGATTGACTTGTCAGTCACTAACCGGTGCTAATCGCGCATCTGTGGATCGAGGGCGTCAGACCCGCGACCAAAGAAACACAAAAATTAGAAACGAGAGGAGCGGTACATGAAGAAGTCCACCTTGGCTGTGGCTGTAGCTTTGGGCGCAATCGCCCAGCAAGCAGGCGCTGCCGGTTTCATCGATGACAGTAAAGTAACGCTGGGTGTGCGTAACTTTTACATCAACACCGACAACCGTGACGCCGCTGCCGGCACTCCTGCCAACAAGGCCGCTGGTGTACAGAACAAGCAGGAAGAATGGGGCCAGGGCTTCGATCTGCGCTTCATCTCCGGTTACACCCAAGGCACCGTAGGCTTCGGTCTTGATGCCATCGGCCTGCTGGGCATTCGCCTGGATTCGGGCGGCGGCACCAACGGCGCGAGCCCGGCGACCGCTACCAGCCCTGGTTCGTACGGCGGCACTGTGTTCCCGAGCAAGTCCAATGGCGAAGCCGTTGATAACTACTCGAGCCTGGGCCTGACTGCCAAAGCCAAGATCTCCCAGACCGAACTGAAGCTGGGTACGCTGCAACCCAAGCTGCCGGTTATCGTGACCAACGACGGTCGTCTGCTGCCGCAGACCTTCCAGGGTGGCCAGATCACCACCAACGACATCAAGGACCTGACGCTGGTTGCCGGTCAGATCGAAAAGGCCAAGGGCCGTAACTCCAGCAACGTCGACAACCTGTCGATCGCTGGTGCCAACACCCGTGGCGTGAACTGGCGTGACAGCAACAAGTTCTACTACGCCGGTGGTGACTACAAGATCACCAAAGACCTGACTGCCCAGTACTACTACGGCAACCTGGAAGATTTCTACAAGCAGCACTTCCTGGGTCTGACCCACAACTGGGCAATCGGCCCGGGCGTCCTGAAGTCTGACCTGCGTTACTTCCACAGCTCCGATGACGGCAAGAACGGCAGCGAGTCGGCCTACTTCTCGTCGGGCAACTACAGCGGCGTGAACTCCGGTCGTGGCAAGGTTGACAACAACCTGTACAGCGGCCTGTTCCTGTACACCATTGCCGGTCATACCTTTGGTGGTGGTTATCAGGTCAGCAACGGTAACAGCGACTTCCCTTGGCTGAACCAGGGCGACGGTTCGTCGGCTTACCTGACCACCGACATGCAGATCGCCAAGTTCGCCCGTGCCGGCGAACGTACCTGGCAGGCTCGCTACGCGTATGACTTCGCCAAGGTTGGCGTACCTGGCCTGACCGCCGGTATCGTCTACCTCAAAGGTACCGACATCGATACCGTCAACGGCAGTCGTGCCGAGTTCACCGGTCAGTCCGAGTGGGAACGTGACATCACTGTTGCCTACGTGATCCCGGAAGGCCCGCTGAAGAACCTCGGCGTCGCCTGGAAAAACGCCATGTGGCGCAACGATGTTGCCGCAGCGCGCGATCAGGACGAAAACCGTGTAATCGTCAGCTACAGCTACGCATTCAAGTAACAGCGTAAAGCCTTGCCCGGCGCAATGCCGGGCAAGGTGTGTTGCTTCAAGTCGGGCTCAACCCCCGCAAGCCCTTCCTGAATCCCTCTTTGCAGCGTCTCAAGGCCTTCTCGAACCTTGAAATCGATGTTGATCCCCGCCTGCCCCAGCGTCCAGTGAACAGATTTTTAATATTCCTTTATCGTCTGGATAAATCGTTATTTATTCTTTTTAAATAAATGTCGAAGCATGCACAGTGGGCTCCATAAGCACTCACCAGGAGCCATGCCATGAGCCTCAGACTGGGCGATATCGCCCCCGATTTCGAACAGGATTCCAGCGTCGGTAACATTCGTTTCCATGAGTGGCTGGGCGACAGCTGGGGTGTGTTGTTCTCCCACCCAGCCGACTTCACGCCGGTGTGCACCACTGAGCTGGGCTTTACCGCCAAGCTCAAGGACGAGTTCGCCAAGCGCGGCGTCAAGGCCATTGCCCTGTCCGTGGACCCGGTGGACTCCCACCACAAGTGGATCGAAGACATCAACGAAACCCAGCACACCGTGGTCAATTTCCCGATCCTGGCCGACGCCGACCGCAAGGTCTCGG
This sequence comes from Calliopum simillimum, assembly GCA_951812925.1. Classification (NCBI taxonomy): domain Eukaryota; kingdom Metazoa; phylum Arthropoda; class Insecta; order Diptera; family Lauxaniidae; genus Calliopum; species Calliopum simillimum. The sequence continues at coordinate 24,690 of CATOTO010000010.1, read as the reverse complement.
ACCTCTATGACCTGATCCACCCCAACGCCAGCGATACGCTCACCGTGCGGTCCTTGTTCGTGATCGATCCGAACAAGAAGATCCGCCTGACTATCACTTACCCCGCCAGTACTGGCCGCAACTTTCATGAAATCCTGCGGGTCATCGACTCGTTGCAGCTGACCGACAACCACAAGGTCGCCACGCCGGCCAATTGGCAGGACGGTGATGAGGTGGTGATCGTGCCGTCGCTCAAAGACGAAGAAGAGATCCAGAAGCGCTTTCCCAAGGGCTATCGCGCAGTGAAACCGTACCTGCGCCTCACCCCGCAACCTAACCGCTGATACCGCCATCGCGGGCAAGCCCGGCTCCCACAGTTTGATTGCGTTCCCCTGTGGGAGCCGGGCTTGCCCGCGATGGCGTCTGTAAGTACAGCACTGAATCAAAGCAGGGGTTTTTCAGGCCGTTTCGACGGCCTTTTTTTCGTCTGGTGTTCTATAAATTGCATATGTATTTATGGAATAAACAAATGAAAAAATAAGATTTATAGATATATGAATCTGCTGCTAAGGTCTGTTCCATCTTGGCGCTATCGCCCCACGGCGATTCGTCGGCACTTGCTCAAGGAATTCCCGCATGTTGGTCGTAACACTCGGAGGCAGTCCCAGTCAGCGTTCCCGCTCCGGGGTGCTGCTGGAAAAAACCCGTCAGTGGTTGCAAGACAAAGGCGTCGAAGTGGTGAGTTATCAGGTACGGGACTTCCCGGCCGAAGACTTGCTGCATGCGCGCTTCGACAGCCCCAAGGTGGTCGACCTGTTGCAACAGGTGGCCAATGCAGACGGCCTGGTGATTGCCACGCCGGTGTACAAGGCTTCGTTCTCCGGTGCACTGAAAACCGTGCTCGACCTGCTGCCCGAACGCGCCCTGGCGCACAAGGTCGTCCTGCCAATGGCCACCGGTGGCAGCATCGCCCACATGCTGGCAGTGGACTACGCCTTGAAGCCGGTGTTGTCGGCGCTCAAGGCTCAGGAATTGCTGCACGGCATTTTCGCTGAGGACAGCCAGATCGCTTACGGCGAGGGCAGTGCCCAGGCGCAGCTGGTGCCGGTGCTTGAAGCGCGTCTGCGCGAAGCCGTCGAGCAGCTCTACAGCGCCATGGCCCGCCGCCCCAAACCGCTGGATCCCGACGTATTGAATGAACGTTTGTTGAGTGCTCGCTGGAGCATTTAAGCCTCACCCTACATCCGGTAACACTCACCTTACTCAGCCGCCAACGGCCAAGCAGGTGCAGCCAACCCCTCATCGCACTATTTGGAGAGAGCGCCATGCGCACTGTCATCTTGCGTCGTGGTCTGGTCGCACTGTTTGCTGCGGCTGTGTCCTTCGGCGCCTTTGTTAACGCCCAGGCCGCCGAAACCCTGCGGATCGGCTATCAGAAATACGGCACCCTGGTGTTGCTCAAGGCCAAGGGCAGCCTGGAAAAACGCCTGGCCGCCCAAGGCGTGCAGGTGCAATGGACCGAGTTTCCCGGCGGCCCGCAGCTGCTTGAAGGCTTGAATGTCGGCGCCATCGACTTCGGCGTCACCGGCGAAACCCCGCCCGTGTTCGCCCAAGCGGCCGGTGCCGATCTGCTCTACGTCGCCTACGAGCCGCCAGCGCCCACCAGCGAAGCGATCCTGGTGCCCAAGGAGTCGACGATCACATCGGTGGCCGAGCTCAAGGGCAAGAAAATCGTGCTCAACAAAGGCTCCAACGTGCACTATCTGCTGGTGCGTGCTTTGGAAGATGCCGGGTTGAAATACACCGACGTGCAGACCGTATTCCTGCCGCCCGCCGATGCCCGCGCCGCGTTCGAGCGGGGCAGTGTCGACGCCTGGGTCATCTGGGACCCGTACCAGGCCGCCGCCGAGAAACAACTGCAGGCGCGCACCCTGCGTGACGGCACCGGCATCGCCGATAACCACCAGTTCTACCTCGCCACCAAACCCTACGCGCAACAGCACCCCGACGTGATCAAGGCGCTGGTGGAAGAAGTGCGCGCGGTGGGCGAATGGTCCAAGGCCAACCCGCAGGAAGTCACCGCTCAGGTGGCGCCGCTGCTAGGCCTGCCGGCCGACATCACCCTGACCTCAGTGAAACGCCAGGGCTACGGTGCGCTCTTCCTGACCCCGGAAGTGGTCGCCGCCCAGCAGAAAATCGCCGACACCTTCTACCAGCTCAAATTGATTCCCAAGCCCTTGAGCATCAAGGACGTGATCTGGACGCCGCCGGCCACCGTGGCCACCGCGCCGTAATTTGACTTTTCAGGAGACAACTCCATGAGCCTCACTATTTTCTGGTTCCTGCCTACCCACGGCGACGGCCATTACCTTGGCACTGCCGAAGGTGCCCGCGCCGTCGACCACGGCTACCTGCAACAAGTCGCCCAGGCCGCCGACCGCCTTGGGTTTGGCGGCGTGCTGATTCCCACCGGGCGCTCATGCGAGGATTCGTGGCTGGTGGCCGCCTCGCTGATCCCGGTGACCCAGCGCTTGAAATTCCTCGTCGCCCTGCGCCCCGGCATCATTTCGCCGACGGTGGCCGCGCGCCAGGCCGCAACCCTGGATCGCCTGTCCGGCGGCCGCGCACTGTTCAACCTGGTGACCGGTGGTGACCCCGAAGAACTGGCCGGCGACGGCTTGTTCTTGAGCCATGAAGAGCGCTACCAGGCCTCGGTGGAATTCACCCGTATCTGGCGTCGCGTGCTGGAAGGCGAAACCGTGGATTACGACGGCGAGCACATCAGCGTCAAAGGCGCCAAGCTGCTCTACCCGCCGATCCAGCAACCGCGCCCGCCGCTGTACTTCGGCGGATCTTCCGAAGCCGCCCAGGACTTGGCCGCCGAGCAGGTGGAAATGGTGCTGACTTGGGGCGAGCCGCCGGCCGCAGTGGCGGAAAAGATCGAGCAAGTGCGCGCCAAGGCAGCCAAACATGGGCGTACCGTGCGCTTCGGCATTCGCCTGCATGTGATCGTGCGTGAAACCAACGAAGAGGCATGGAAAGCCGCCGACAAATTGATCTCCCACCTGGACGAGGCAACCATCGCTCGCGCCCAGGCGTCCCTGGCGCGTTTCGACTCGGTGGGTCAGCAGCGCATGGCCGCCTTGCACGGGGGCAGCCGCGACAACCTCGAAGTCAGCCCCAACCTGTGGGCGGGCGTCGGCCTGGTGCGTGGCGGCGCGGGCACCGCGCTGGTGGGCGATGGCCCGACGGTTGCGGCGCGGGTCAAGGAATACGCGGACCTGGGCATCGACACCTTCATCTTCTCCGGGTATCCGCACCTGGAAGAGTCGTATCGCGTGGCTGAGCTGCTGTTCCCGCACCTGGACATCGAACGCGCCGAGCCGCCGAAAAGCACCGGCTATGTCAGTCCGTTCGGCGAAATGGTTGCCAACGACATTCTTCCCAAAGCCGCGTCACAGAGCTGAGGGCGCGCCATGAATGTCGAAAAATTGAGCCATCGCGTGGCGCCCTGGGTACTGCCGATTCTGTTGCTGGCGGTGTGGCAGTTGTCGGTGTCGGCGGGCTGGTTGTCGACGCGCATTTTGCCGGCGCCCAGCGCAGTGATTGAGGCCGGGGTGAACCTGGTGCGCAGCGGCGAAATCTGGACGCACCTGGCCATCAGCGGCTGGCGCGCCGGCCTGGGCTTCGTGATCGGTGGCGGCATTGGCCTGGCCCTGGGCTTTATCACCGGCCTGTCGAGCTGGGGCGAGCGGCTGCTGGACAGCTCGGTGCAGATGATCCGCAACGTGCCGCACCTGGCGCTGATTCCGCTGGTAATCCTGTGGTTCGGCATTGATGAAACGGCGAAGATTTTTTTGGTCGCCCTCGGCACGCTGTTTCCGATCTACCTCAACACCTATCACGGCATCCGCAACGTCGACCCGGCGCTGGTGGAGATGTCGCGCAGCTATGGCTTGTCCGGCTTCAGCCTGTTCTGGCAGGTGATTCTGCCCGGCGCGTTGCCGTCGATCCTGGTGGGCGTGCGCTTTGCCCTGGGCTTCATGTGGTTGACGCTGATCGTGGCGGAAACCATCTCGGCCAGCTCCGGCATCGGCTACCTGGCGATGAACGCGCGGGAATTTTTGCAAACCGACGTGGTGCTGCTGGCCATCGTGTTGTACGCGATCCTCGGCAAATTGGCCGACCTGGCCGCGCGTGGCCTTGAACGGGTATGGCTGCGCTGGCACCCGGCGTATCAAGTGCACAAGGGAGGTGCGGCATGACGGCTCAACAACCTCCACGTCTGCTCAAGGGCATCCCGCTGGCAGTGCGCAAACTGCGCAAGTCCTTTGGTGCGCGGGAAGTCCTCAAAGAGATCGATCTGCATATTCCCGCCGGTCAGTTCGTCGCCGTGGTTGGTCGCAGCGGCTGCGGTAAAAGTACGTTGCTGCGCCTGCTGGCGGGCCTGGATAAGGCCAGTGGCGGCCAGCTGCTGGCCGGGTCTGCGCCGCTCGAAGAGGCGATTGAAGACACCCGGCTGATGTTCCAGGAAGCGCGCCTGCTGCCCTGGAAAAAGATCATCGACAACGTGGGCCTGGGTCTCAAGGGAAACTGGCGCCCCAGGGCGTTGGACGCGCTGGAGGCGGTGGGCCTGGCCGAGCGTGCCGATGAATGGCCGGCGGCCTTGTCCGGCGGGCAGAAGCAACGCGTGGCGCTGGCCCGTGCGCTGATTCATCAGCCGCGCCTGCTGTTGCTCGATGAACCGCTGGGCGCGCTGGATGCCCTGACCCGCATCGAAATGCAGCAACTGATCGAAAACCTCTGGCAAAAGCACGGCTTCACCGTGTTGCTGGTGACCCACGACGTCAGTGAAGCGGTGGCGATTGCCGATCGGGTGATCCTGATCGAGGACGGCGAAATCGGCCTGGACCTCACCGTCGACCTGCCGCGCCCACGTGCCCGTGGCTCACATCGCCTGGCTGCACTGGAAGCCGAAGTGCTCAACCGCGTGCTGTCCCTGCCCGGCGTGCCGCCGGAGCCCGAACCTGTTTCACCGCTGCCGACGCAATTGCGTTGGGCTCAATAACCCACACAGGAAAAACACCATGACTATCAAAGCCATCAACGTGCGCAACCAGTTCAAGGGCACCATCAAGGAAATCGTGGTCGGCGACGTGCTCTCGGAAATCGACGTGCAGACCGCCTCGGGCATCGTCACGTCGGTGATCACCACGCGCTCGGTCAAAGAGCTGGAACTGGTGATCGGCAGTGAAGTAATCGCCTTTGTGAAATCCACTGAGGTGTCGATTGCCAAGTTGTGAGTGGCGTCGCTTGTGAGATCGCTATCGCAGGCAAGCCCGCTCCCACACTCGACGGTGTTCACACATCAACATGTGGGAGCGGGCTTGCCCGCGATGAGGCCCGTTTGGGCAAATACTGCGGCAAGTAGAGCCCCACATACGCATCAAACACCCGTATCCCTTCCTCCGCCATGCGCGGCGTGATTCGCCCATGCTGATGCACCGAGCGCGCATATACGCGGTCGCTCAACTCCAGCGCCAGGGCAAATACATCCACATCGGTGGGTAGCGTTGGCACTTCAAAGTGGCGGTTGAACACGGCCAGCATCAGATCCCCCAACTCCAGATCATGCTGACGGTCGGCCTGGGTCACTTCAGTGAGCCCGTGCTGGGTGAGGATCAACTGGCGCGCGACAGCATCGTGCTCGTAGATGCTGAGCATGCGCTGCTCGACCACAGAGGACAGGTCGCGCCATTGCTTGAGTGAGTCATGCTCGATGGGCGCCTCGATGGCCGCACGGAAAGCCGCGTGCACATCTGCCGTCAGCGCTTGCAGTAACGCAGGCACACTGGCGAAAAAGTGGTACACCGACGACGCCGGAATCTGCGCGCGCTTGGCCACGCTGTAGATCGACAACCCGGCCACGCCTTCGGCTGCCAGCAAAGTGCGGGCGGCGTCGAGGATCACGTCGATCCGTGCCTGGCTGCGAGCGCGGGGTTTGCGAGTGGCGGCGGGGTGGGCGGGCATGGAAGTCTCCTACAAGGCAGCAGGCATTGTATGAGCAGGAAGGTGTGTTGTCTGCCAGGGCCTCATCGCAGGCAAGCCAGCTCCCACCTTTGAATGTATTCACAAATCAAAATGTGGGAGCTGGCTTGCCTGCGATGGATACACCTCGGTCGCCCGGAAGAAACCCATAAAAAAACGCCGCAAGCCAAAAGCCTGCGGCGTTCTCTCAATACAACCAACGCTTACACGGTATGCAGGTACCAGTTGTATTCAAGGTCGGAGATGGAGTGTTCAAACTCTTCCAGCTCACTTTCCTTGCAGGCGACGAAAATATCGATGTATTTGGGATCGATGTACCGCGCCATCACTTCACTGTCGTCCAGCTCGCGCAAGGCATCGCGCAGGTTGTTCGGCAGGCTTTGTTCGTTCTGCTCGTAGCTGTTGCCCTCCACCGGCGCATTCGGCTCGATCTTGTTGGTCAGGCCGTGGTGCACGCCCGCCAGGACCGAAGCCATCAGCAGGTAAGGGTTGGCATCGGCGCCGGCCACGCGGTGCTCGATACGCACCGCATCGGACGAGCCGGTGGGTACGCGAATCGCCACGGTGCGGTTGTCCAGGCCCCAGCACGGCGAGTTCGGCACGTAGAACTGTGCGCCGAAACGACGATAGGAGTTGACGTTCGGGCACAGGAACGCCATCTGGGCGGGCAGGGTCTCGAGCACACCGCCGATCGCGTGACGCAATGCGGCGTTCTGCTCGGGATCCTCGCTGGCAAAGATGTTCTTGCCGTCTTTGTCCAGGATCGAAATGTGTACGTGCAACCCATTGCCTGCCTGGCCCGGGTAAGGCTTGGCCATGAAGGTGGTGTCCATCTCATGGTCGTAGGCGATGTTTTTGATCAGACGCTTGAGCAGAACCGCGTAGTCGCAGGCCTTGATCGGGTCGGCAACGTGGTGCAGGTTCACTTCGAACTGTGCCGGGGCACTTTCCTTGACGATGGCGTCAGCCGGGATGCCTTGCTCTTTGGCACCTTCCAGAATGTCCTGGAGGCAGTCGACGTATTCGTCGAGGTCGTCGATCAGGTAGACCTGTGTCGAGTGCGGGCGTTTGCCGGAGATCGGCGAGCGGGGCGGTTGCGGGCGGCCGTTCACGTTCTCCTGGTCGATCAGGTAGAACTCAAGTTCGAAGGCGGCGCAGATGGTCAGGCCAAGATCGTCGAACTTGCTTACCACCTGGCGCAGGACTTCGCGAGGATCGGCGAAGAACGGTTCACCTTCAAGTTCGTGCATGGTCATCAGCAGTTGCGCGGTGGGGCGCTTTTGCCAGGGTTCATTACACAGGGTGTCGGGGATTGGATAACAGATTCGGTCAGCATCACCGATGTCCAGACCCAGGCCGGTGCTTTCCACCGTCGAGCCGTTGATATCCAGGGCAAATAAAGAGGCAGGCAGGTTAATGCCCTTCTCGTAAACCTTGTGGAGGCTGGTGCGTTCGATGCGCTTGCCGCGCACCACACCATTCATATCCGCAATTAGAAGGTCTACGTACAGAACCTCAGGATGATCCTTAAGGAACGCGTTCGCTTCGTTAAGCTGAACGGCACGCGGGGGGTACCGACATGATGCAACACCTTTGTTGTTAAAAATATCAATCATTGATCTTTTCTGGTTTCAGTCAACCCGAACGGCATGCCGAAGTCAAGCGAGGCCTTTTTTGCCCTGAAAAAGCGCCGAGTGGCCTTTTTTGGGGCTTTTTGCGGCGTTTTTTTGGGTTTGAAAGGCTATGCAGTCGCAGGCTAAAGCGGGCCGTGTTGTATTTTTTACGGGGGTGTTGTGTAAAAAAATGAACAAGGCTAAGCTCGATTCAAACCCATAACAGCAATAATACCGGGGTGCTTCATGTCTCTCCTGCCGCCACTCGGCGTCTCGACCCGCATTAGACAAGTCTTGTCATCTGTCCATTTATTCCTCGCGAAACACCGCGAACCGGCCAATATTCTTGACGCCCGGACCGGCCTCTTTTTTGCCTCCTCGTTTGCACCGCTGCAGCAAATGGCAGGTAAGCTCCCAACCTGAACGAAAAAAACGACGCGGATGCTGCGTCAACCAACGCCTGGCCTTTAATGGACGCCAGGAAACCCAGCCCAGAGGCATTTATGAGTAACAACCTCGACCAGCTCACCGATTGGTTGAAAGACCACAAGATCACAGAAGTCGAATGCATGATTGGCGACCTCACCGGTATCACCCGGGGCAAGATCTCGCCGACCAACAAGTTCATCGCCGAAAAAGGCATGCGCCTGCCCGAGAGCGTGCTGTTGCAGACCGTGACCGGCGACTATGTCGAAGACGACATCTATTACGAATTGCTCGACCCGGCCGACATCGACATGATCTGCCGCCCCGACCAGAATGCGGTGTACCTGGTGCCCTGGGCCATCGAGCCCACCGCCCAGGTGATCCACGACACCTACGACAAGCAAGGCAACCCCATCGAGCTGTCGCCGCGCAACGTGCTCAAGAAAGTGCTCAAGCTCTACGCCGACAAAGGTTGGCAGCCCATCGTGGCGCCGGAGATGGAGTTCTACCTGACCAAGCGCTGCGAAGACCCGGACTTCCCGTTGCAACCGCCGATTGGCCGTTCCGGGCGCCCGGAGACCGGCCGGCAGTCCTTCTCCATCGAAGCGGCCAATGAATTCGACCCGCTGTTCGAAGACGTCTACGACTGGTGCGAACTGCAGGAGCTGGACCTCGACACCCTGATCCACGAGGACGGCACCGCACAGATGGAAATCAACTTCCGTCACGGCGACGCGCTGTCCCTGGCCGACCAGATCCTCGTGTTCAAGCGCACCATGCGCGAAGCCGCGCTCAAGCACAACGTGGCCGCCACCTTCATGGCCAAGCCCATGACCGGCGAGCCGGGCAGCGCGATGCACTTGCACCAGAGCATCATCGACATCGCCACCGGCAAGAACGTCTTTTCCAACGAAGACGGGACCATGAGCCAGCTGTTCCTCAACCACATTGGCGGCCTGCAGAAATTCATCCCCGAATTGCTGCCGTTGTTTGCGCCCAACGTGAACTCGTTCCGCCGCTTCCTGCCCGACACCTCGGCGCCGGTGAACGTGGAGTGGGGTGAAGAAAACCGCACCGTCGGCCTGCGCGTACCGGATGCCGGCCCGCAGAACCGCCGCGTCGAAAACCGCCTGCCGGGCGCCGACGCCAACCCGTACCTGGCGATTGCCGCCAGCCTGCTGTGTGGCTACATCGGCATGGTCGAGCAGCACAACCCCAGCGCGCCGGTGGTGGGCCGAGGTTACGAGCGCCGCAACCTGCGGCTGCCGTTGACCATCGAAGACGCTCTGGAACGCATGGAAAACAGCAAGACCATCGAGAAATACCTCGGGCAGAAATTCATCACCGGCTACGTCGCCGTCAAGCGGGCCGAGCATGAAAACTTCAAGCGCGTGATCAGTTCGTGGGAGCGGGAATTCCTGCTCTTCGCCGTCTGATGCGCCGGGCGCGCCGTGCACACGGCGCGCCCTACACCGAACCAGGAGACCTGTATGTCCAGCAACAACCCGCAAACCCGTGAATGGCAAGCCTTGAGCAACGATCACCACCTGGCGCCGTTCAGCGACTTCAAGCAATTGAAAGAGAAAGGCCCGAGGATCATCACCAAGGCCCACGGCGTTTACCTGTGGGACAGCGAAGGCAACAAGATCCTCGACGGCATGGCCGGCCTGTGGTGCGTAGCCATTGGCTACGGTCGCGATGAATTGGCCGACGCTGCCGCCAGACAGATGAAAGCACTGCCCTACTACAACCTGTTCTTCCAGACCGCCCACCCGCCGGCCCTGGAGTTGGCCAAGGCCATCGCCGACGTCGCGCCCGCCGGCATGAATCATGTGTTCTTCGCCGGCTCCGGTTCCGAAGGCAACGACACCATGTTGCGCATGGTCCGCCACTATTGGGCGATCAAGGGCCAGCCGAACAAGAAAACCATCATCAGCCGCAAGAATGGCTATCACGGTTCCACCGTGGCTGGCGCCAGCCTTGGCGGCATGACCTATATGCACGAGCAGGGCGACCTGCCGATCCCGGGCATTACCCACATCGCGCAGCCGTACTGGTTTGGCGAAGGTGGCGACATGAGCCCGGAGGCATTCGGCGTGTGGGCCGCCGACCAACTGGAAGCCAGGATTCTGGAGCTGGGCGTGGACAACGTCGGCGCCTTTATTGCCGAGCCGATCCAGGGCGCCGGTGGCGTGATCGTGCCGCCTGCGACTTACTGGCCGCGCATCAAGGAAATTCTGGCGAAGTACGACATTCTGTTTGTCGCCGACGAAGTGATCTGTGGCTTCGGCCGTACCGGTGAGTGGTTCGGCAGCGACTTCTACGGGCTCAAGCCGCACATGATGACCATCGCCAAGGGCCTGACCTCGGGCTACATCCCCATGGGCGGCCTGATCGTGCACGACGACGTGGTGGCGGTGCTCAATGAAGGCGGTGATTTCAACCACGGCTTCACCTACTCCGGGCATCCGGTGGCGGCGGCGGTGGCGCTGGAAAACATCCGTATCCTGCGCGATGAGAAAATCATCCAGCGTGTGCAGGCTGAAACGGCACCGTATTTGCAGAAACGCCTGCGGGAACTGGCTGATCACCCTCTGGTGGGCGAAGTGCGTGGTGTGGGCATGCTCGGTGCCATCGAGCTGGTGCAGGACAAGGCCACTCGCAAGCGTTATGAAGGCCGCGGCGCGGGCATGATCTGTCGCACCTTCTGCTTCGACAATGGCCTGATCATGCGTGCCGTGGGCGACACCATGATCATTTCGCCGCCGTTGGTGATCAGCCAGGCCGAAATCGACGAGTTGGTCACCAAAGCGCGCAAGTGCCTGGACCTGACCTTGGCCCAATTGCAGGGCTAAGTGCTAGTCTCCGCAGGCAGCAACTTACGCAGGCTGTGGCGATTAAAGAAAAAAATTTGGAGCATCAAAATAATGAAGGCATCAGGTTTGAAAAACGCTGGCAAGACCCTTCTCGCCTTATCCTTGATGGGCGCAATGGCGGGCGCGGCCCAGGCAGACAGCAAAGTGCTGCACGTGTACAACTGGTCCGACTATATTGCGCCGGACACCATCGCCAACTTTGAAAAAGAGTCGGGCATCAAAGTGGTGTACGACGTGTTCGACAGCAACGAAACCCTGGAAGCCAAGTTGCTGGCAGGCAAGTCCGGCTACGACATTGTCGTGCCGTCGAACAACTTCCTCGCCAAGCAGATCAAGGCCGGTGTGTACCAGGAACTGGACACGTCCAAGTTGCCCAACTACAGCAACCTGAACAAATCCCTGCTTAAGGCCGTGTCGGTCAGCGATCCGGGCAACAAGCACGCATTCCCCTACATGTGGGGCTCGATCGGCATCGGCTACAACCCGGAGAAGGTCAAGGCTGCGCTGGGCGTGGACAAGATCGACTCGTGGGACGTGCTGATGAAGCCGGAAAACATCGCCAAGCTCAAAAGCTGCGGCGTGAGCTTCCTCGACTCGCCAACCGAAATGCTGCCGATTGCCTTGCATTACCTGGGCCTGCCAACCGACAGCCAGAAGAAAGACGACCTCAAGCAAGCCGAAGCGCTGTTCCTGAAGATCCGTCCTTCGATCGGCTACTTCCACTCGTCCAAGTACATCTCGGACCTGGCCAACGGCAACATCTGCGTAGCCGTGGGTTACTCGGGTGACATCCAGCAGGCCAAGTCCCGCGCGGCCGAAGCCGGTGGCAAGGTCAAAGTGGCCTACGACATTCCCAAGGAAGGCGCCGGCAGCTTCTTCGACATGGTCGCCATTCCCAAGGATGCCGAAAACGTCGATGCCGCCTATAAGTTCATGAACTACCTGCTCAAGCCGGAAGTGATGGCGTCGATCACCAACAGCGTGCGTTTCCCGAACGGTAACGAGAAGGCTACCGCACTGGTCGATAAAGACATCACCAGCGACCCGGGCATCTACCCGCCAGCGGACGTGCAAGCCAAGCTGTATGCGATTGCCGACCTGCCGGCTGCTACCCAGCGCGAGATGACCCGCAGCTGGACCAAGATCAAATCGGGCAAGTAAGCCCTGCTGCCTGTGGGAGGGCGCAAACGCCCTCCCACACATTAATTAAATGAAAGAAAGTTTTGCCGGATCGGTTTATCGAAGGTAAGTTGCGCGCCGGTTTTGTTGCCGGGCAACAACTTCAGGGCCAACTATTGAAGAGGACCTCCACTTGCCAATTTCTTTATTTCGCAAAGCCTTGCTGGTGGGTGCAGGTATCACGCTGGCTGTCAGCGTGCAGGCTGCACCCACCGTGCATATTTATAACTGGTCGGACTACATCGGTCCCGACACCCTGGCCAACTTCGAAAAGGCCACCGGCATCAAGCCCGTGTACGACGTGTTTGATTCCAACGAAACCCTGGAAGGCAAGCTGTTGGCCGGCCGCACCGGCTATGACGTGGTGGTGCCGTCCAACCATTTTCTGGGCAAGCAGATCAAAGCCGGGGCGTTCCAGAAGCTCGACAAGTCACTGCTGACACACTACGCCAACCTCGACCCGGCCCTGCTCAAACGCCTGGAAAAGAATGACCCGGGCAACGCGTACGCCGTGCCGTACCTGTGGGGCACCAACGGCATCGGCTACAACGTCGATAAAGTGAAAGAGGTGCTGGGCGTCGACCACATCGATTCCTGGGCGGTGCTGTTCGAACCGGAAAACATGAAGAAACTCGCCAGCTGCGGCGTGTCGTTCATGGACTCGGCGGATGAAATGCTGCCGGCGGTGCTCAACTACATGGGCCTTGACCCCAACAGCACCAACCCTGCCGATTACAAGAAGGCCGAGGAAAAGCTGCTCAAAGTGCGGCCCTACGTGACCTATTTCCACTCATCCAAATACATCTCGGACCTGGCCAACGGCAATATCTGCGTGGCGGCCGGTTTCTCCGGCGATGTGTTCCAGGCCAAGGCCCGCGCGGCCGAGGCAGGCAAGGGCGTGAACATCGCTTACGCGATTCCCAAGGAAGGCGGCAACCTGTGGTTCGACGTGTTGGCGATTCCCAAGGATGCCACCAACGTCAAAGAGGCCCACGCCTTCATCAACTATTTGCTGCAACCTGAGGTGATCGCCCAGGTCAGTGATTACGTCGGTTACGCCAACCCCAACCCGGGGTCGGACACGCTGATGGAGCAATCGATACGCACCGACGCAGCGGTTTACCCACCGCAGGCGGTTCTCGACCGGACATTCGTCAACTTCGAGCTACCCCCGAAGGTGCAACGCTTGATGACCCGTAGCTGGACCAAGGTCAAGACGGGCAAGTAGCGCTCAACTTATCCAGGGTTCGCCCGCATTGGGCGAGCTGCACTCTTTTTTTGGGAGTTTCGTAAATGGCTGTTGCCTCCGGCGCCTACAAGAAAGCCCTCGAGGGCGACCAGACACCGAAAAAGGTGCTGGTCAAAATCGACCGGGTCACGAAGAAGTTCGACGAGACGATTGCCGTGGACGATGTGTCCCTGGAAATCAAGAAAGGCGAGATCTTCGCTTTGCTCGGCGGTTCGGGATCGGGCAAGTCCACCCTGCTGCGCATGCTCGCGGGTTTCGAGCGTCCGACCGAAGGCCGCATCTACCTCGACGGTGTGGACATCACCGACATGCCGCCCTACGAGCGGCCGATCAACATGATGTTCCAGTCCTACGCCTTGTTTCCGCACATGACCGTGGCGCAGAACATCGCCTTCGGCCTGCAACAGGACAAGATCCCCAAGGCCGAAGTCGATGCCCGTGTGGCCGAGATGCTCAAGCTGGTGCAGATGAGCCAGTATGCCAAACGCAAGCCGCACCAATTGTCCGGCGGCCAGCGTCAGCGTGTGGCCTTGGCCCGTTCTCTGGCCAAGCGCCCGAAGCTGCTGCTGCTCGATGAGCCAATGGGCGCGCTGGACAAGAAACTGCGCTCGCAGATGCAGCTCGAGCTGGTGGAGATCATCGAGCGCGTCGGCGTGACCTGCGTGATGGTGACCCACGACCAGGAAGAGGCCATGACCATGGCCGAGCGCATCGCGATCATGCACCTGGGCTGGATCGCGCAGATCGGCAGCCCTATCGATATCTATGAAACGCCGACCAGCCGTCTGGTGTGCGAATTCATCGGCAACGTCAACATCTTCGAAACCCAAGTGGTGGACGACGCCGAAGGCCACGCGGTGCTCAAGTGCCCGGACCTGGACCGCGATATCTACGTGGGCTACGGCATCGCCACCTCGGTGGAAGACAAGTCGGTGACCTACGCCATCCGCCCGGAAAAACTGCTGGTCACCTCCGAGATGCCAACGGGCGAACACAACTGGTCCAGCGGCAAGGTGCACGACATTGCCTACCTGGGCGGCCACTCGGTGTTCTACGTGGAGCTGCCGAGCGGCAAGCTGGTGCAGTCCTTCGTCGCCAACGCCGAGCGCCGTGGCCAGCGCCCCACCTGGGGTGATCAGGTATACGTGTGGTGGGAAGACGACAGCGGCGTGGTACTGCGCTCATGAACACCAAAAAACTCAAGCGGCGCTTGAACCGCCTCGTCCCCAATGGCAAGCAGGTCGTCATCGGGATTCCGTTCCTGTGGCTGTTCCTGTTTTTTGCATTGCCGTTTTTCATCGTACTGAAAATCAGCTTTGCCGAAGCCGATGTGGCGATCCCGCCGTACACCGAGATCTACACCTACGTCGAGCAGAAGCTGCAAGTGGTGCTGAACCTGGCCAACTACAGCTTGTTGGCGGGCGACGAACTGTACATCGCCGCCTACCTCGGCTCGCTGAAAATGGCGTTTTTCAGCACGCTGCTGTGCCTGTTGATCGGCTACCCGATGGCCTACGCCATCGCCACCGCGCGCAAAGAGATGCAGACCGTGCTGGTGCTGCTGATCATGATGCCGACCTGGACCGCGATCCTGATCCGCGTGTATGCGTGGATGGGCATCCTCAGCAACAACGGGCTGCTCAATGGCTTCCTGATGTCCATGGGGCTGATCAGCGAGCCGCTGCAGATCCTCAACACCAACATTGCGGTGTACATCGGCGTGGTCTATTCGTACCTGCCGTTCATGATCCTGCCGCTGTACGCCAACCTGGTGAAGCACGATCAGAGCCTGCTGGAAGCCGCATCGGACCTCGGTTCGAGCACCTTCAACAGCTTCTGGAAAATCACCGTGCCGCTGTCCAAGAACGGCATCATTGCCGGATGCATGCTGGTGTTTATCCCGGTGGTGGGCGAGTTCGTGATTCCGGAACTGCTCGGCGGCCCGGAAACCCTGATGATCGGTAAAGTGCTGTGGCAGGAATTCTTCAATAACCGTGACTGGCCGGTGGCGTCCGCCCTGGCGGTGGTGATGCTGGCGATCCTGATCGTGCCGATCATCCTGTTCAACCGCAGCCAGGCCAAAGAGCTGGAGGGCAAGATATGAAGCGCTTTCGTTTCTCCAGCTTCATGCTGGTCGCAGGCTTGTTGTTCATCTACCTGCCGATGTTGATCCTGGTGATCTACTCGTTCAACGAATCCAAACTGGTAACGGTATGGGGCGGTTGGTCGGTCAAGTGGTACGTGGGCCTGCTGGACAACAGCCAACTGATGGGCTCGGTGGCGCGCTCGCTGGAGATCGCCTGCTACACGGCGGTGGCGGCCGTGGCGTTGGGCACCCTGGCGGCCTTCGTGCTGACGCGCATCAGCCAGTTCAAGGGCCGCACGCTGTTCGGCGGCCTGGTGACCGCGCCGCTGGTGATGCCCGAAGTGATCACCGGTCTGTCGCTGTTGCTGCTGTTCGTGGCCATGGCGCAACTGATCGGTTGGCCCCAGGAGCGTGGCATCGTCACCATCTGGATCGCCCACACTACGTTCTGTGCGGCGTACGTGGCAGTGGTGGTGTCGGCGCGGCTGCGTGAGCTGGACCTGTCGATTGAAGAGGCGGCGATGGACCTGGGCGCGCGGCCGTGGAAGGTGTTCTTCCTGATCACCATCCCGATGATCGCACCGTCGCTGGCGGCGGGCGGCATGATGTCGTTTGCACTGTCGCTGGACGACCTGGTACTGGCCAGCTTCGTGTCGGGGCCGGGTTCGACCACCTTGCCGATGGAAGTGTTCTCGGCGGTGCGTCTGGGGGTCAAACCCGAGATCAACGCCGTGGCGAGTTTGATTCTGCTGGCGGTGTCGCTGGTGACGTTCCTGGTGTGGTTCTTCAGCCGGCGCGCCGAAGAGCATCGCAAGAAGGCGATCCAGCAAGCCATCGAAGAAGCAGCGGCGGATAGCTGGCAACAGCCGGACAAGCGTCGGGCGCCGGCTCCGATTTAGAATGTGGGAGGGGGCTTGCTCCCGATTGCAGGGTGTCAGTCAATTGTGGGAGCGGCGGTTCGACGATTCGATTTGCCCGCGAAGGCGACCGTGGGCCGCAGCGCTGGGCCATCCCTGGCCCAGCGCGGCTAACCCGGCGGCCTGAGAGCGGGCCGGTATGGGGTGTGAACGCGATCAAATGTGGGAGCTGGCTTGCCTGCGAAGGCGGTAGTCCAGCAAACATTGATATTGCCTGACCCACCGCCTTCGCGGGCAAGCCCGCTCCCACATGGGAGGTGCGCTTAACTGACTGGCATTAGGGCAAGCCCATTCCCACATTTAATTACATTTCAAGTTGATTACGCTGCCCACGGCGACGTGCGAATCACCTGCACAAAATTCGTCGGCTTGAACCCCGGCACCTGGTCCAGCAGAACGTCGGTCTTTACGTTGCCAAACGTGGTCTGCGGACGATGGCGCAAGCCGTCGGCAAATGCGCAGATGATGCACTCCTTGAACCCCTCACCGCGTGGATGCGCATGCATCACAGCCTCGCGCTGCGCGCCGCTCAAGACGGTGGCTTATCACTGCGGCTTTCGCGATGCACAGCACATGCGCAGGGTGTTCAGCCGCCGGCTGGGGGTGACGCCGCAGCGGTTCAGGCTCGACTTCGCCGCACCGGTTTGAGGCACCGGTTTGAGAGTACCCCTCGACCAATACCTACCGCGCTG
This sequence comes from Calliopum simillimum, assembly GCA_951812925.1. Classification (NCBI taxonomy): domain Eukaryota; kingdom Metazoa; phylum Arthropoda; class Insecta; order Diptera; family Lauxaniidae; genus Calliopum; species Calliopum simillimum. The sequence continues at coordinate 7,625 of CATOTO010000010.1, read as the reverse complement.
GCAGCAGCTTGAGCGTGCCGCGCGTGTTGGCGGTGACTTCCTCGTCGCTGAAATGCGCCTGTTCGTAACCGCCTTCGATGTAGGTCTGTGCCTGGTCGCTGTAATGCGCGTCGAACGGCACTCCACTTTGCCCGACCGGGTTGATGGTGAGGGCGTGGGCGGCGTCGGCGAAGTCGATCAGGCGTCGGGTAGAGGGGCCGTAGGTGACGGGCCAGGGCGCCGGGCCGATAGGGGCTGACTGGTTGTTCGGCACTTCGTGGGTGCCGGGCGCCGGGAAGGGGCCGACGTTGACGATCTGGTCCAGCGGTTTCTGCGAGCCCAGCGGGTGGCCGTGGGTCAAGGTGTGCGCCTTGCCCCATTGCCACTGCGTCGGGTCCTCACCGAAGGTGGCCTTCAAATGGCTCAGGCTGTTGTCCCAGGCGCGTTTGACGGTGTCGGCGCGCTTGCCGTCCCACCAGGGCGAGTCCGCTGACGCGGCCAGGCGCGGCAGCGCGGCGTCGATCACGCGAGTGCTGAGCAGGGTCTTGAACAGTGCGTCGCCGAGTTTCGGCTGGAACGCCGCCTCGGCGAGGTTGAACAGCAATTGGTTGAACAGCGTGGCACTGGTGGAGTCGAGCGGGTAATCACCTTTCCACACCGCCAGTTGCTCCACCAACCGCAACTGGGCCGGGTCCTTGACCACCTCGCGCAGCACCGGCAACAACGGCGCCAGCAGGCGCGGGCCGAACGCTGTGGTGGTGCCCAATTGCAGGGCCTGGCTGTTGGTGACGTTCCACTTCACGCTGTTGTCGCTCAACTGCATATTCAACTGCTGACCCCGGTCGGGCAGGTTGTAATAGCCGGGGATTTCCATGCCGGTCGGCGATACCGGCTGGGCATTGGCGGACACCACGTAACCCCGCGCCGGGTTCTCTTCCTGCGGGTTGGCGCTGAACGGGTAGAAGCCCAGTTTGTCGCCCTCGTATGTGCTGCCGTCGAGGATCAACCCGGCCTTCACGCCAGGCGGGCGAATCGGCAATTGCGCCGCCGCCCACCAGCCAATGTCGCCCTTGGCGTTGGCCCACACGATATTCAGACCCGGCGCCGACACTTTGGAAGACGCGGCGCGCGCCTTGTCCAGGGTGTCGGCGCGATTGAGTTCGTAGAAACCTTCAAGGCTGCGGTTATCGGTGTCGAGAAACGCCCACCACATGGCAATCGGCGTCGTGCCGGTGTTATCGCCGAGCACGTTATTGATGACCGGGCCGTGGGGCGAGCGGCGCAGGGTGAGGGTGACCGGCTCCTGGCCCTTGACCGCAATCTGCTGCTCGCTGCTGGTCATGTCCACCCATTGGCCGTGGTACCAGACCTGGTTGGGGTTGTCCGGGTTGGTCTTCTCGGCGATCAGGTCGAGGTCATCGTTCTGGAACATGGTCAGGCTCCAGCCGAAGTCCAGGTTGTGCCCCAGAAACGCCGTCGGCGACAGGGCGTTGTGGTAGCCGTACAGCTCAAAACCCGGCGCCGACAGCTGCGCCTCGTACCACACCGACGGCACCGAAAAACGAATATGTGGATCGCCCGCCAGCAACGGCTTGCCGCTCTGCGTGCGGCTGCCACTGATGGCCCAGGCGTTGCTGCCTTCGAACTGCGGCAAACCGTTGTCGGCCAGGGCCTGGTCGCTCAACCGGGCGAGGGCGCCAAGGTGTTGCCAGTCGCGGGTCGCCAGGTTCAGCGCTCCCCTGGGTTGCCAGTCGAGGTCGAAGACCTTCAGGTAGTCGCTGCCCAACTGGTCGTGGATATAGGTCAGCAACGGCTCGGTGCGAAACGCGGCGGCAAAGCTGTAGGCCATGTACCCGGCGACGCTGACGCTGTCCTCGGCGGTGAACGGTCGCTTGGCAATGCCCAACACGTCGAACTCCAGGGGGCTGGGGTGGCCGGCCTGATATTGGTTGATTCCGTCGAGGTAGGCTTGCAGGGCTTTCCAGGTCGCGGACTCGTGATCCATGTGCGCCACATAGTCAGCGGCGCGCTCGCGAATGCGCAGGCTGCGAAACAGCTTGTCGGTCTCCAACAGTTTGGGCCCCAGCACCTCGGCCAGTTCGCCACGGGCCAGACGCCGCATCATCTCCATCTGGAACAGCCGGTCCTGGGCCTGCACATAGCCGAGGGCGCGATACAGGTCTGCCTCGTTGCCAGCGCGAATGTGCGGCACGCCACGCTCGTCGTAGCGCACGGTGACCGAGCCTTGCAGGTTGGCCAGTGTCACCGTGCCCTGGCGGGTCGGCTGTTTGCTGTAGACATACCCGCCAACGCCGGCCATGACGGCGACAATCAGCAGGGCAAGCACGATCAGGCTGCGTTTCATGGACGGTCCTTGGTCAGTCGCCTTCAAAGGTCATCGAAGTCTAATGGGTTTGGCGATGAAATGCCGAACGCCACCTCGACAGCCGAGGTTCAAGTGGGCCGCACGTCGCTGGGGCACTATGGCGCGGGATACTTTCGAGCTTTTTACCATGACCTGCGCCCTGCAACCTTTGCCTGCCCCGCTGCGTCCCGAGTTGGCTTACACCGGCTGCCTGGAGTCGCCTTCGCTGATTGCCGGTTTTTTGCGACACCCGCCTGTGGGGTTTGACGCGCAGGTTTCCCGCCAGGGCCTGCCGCACTTTTTTACGCCCTTCGACCTGCTGACCACCGCCGACGACGCATTCGTGGAACGCGTGCGCGGCTGGCCAGGCTACGGGCTCTGGCAGGCCTGGCTGCGGATCGACAGCTGCTTCGTGGGCACCACCGTCAGCGAATATGCGCCGTTTCCCCAGGGTGTGCCGCCCCAGGCCCTTGCCCAATGGCTGCAACATGAATGCGCGCCGCAGCGTGCGCTCACCATCGTCAAGGACGTGCCGTGCCAATCGCCGCTGCTGAGCGAGGCAGACAATCACTACGCGCAAGCCTTGATCGATGACTGCACGCGCCGCGGCTTCATCAGCGTGGAAGGCCAGGCGCTGGCGTATGTGCCGATCGACTTCAGCAGCGTCGACGACTACCTCGCGCGCCTGTCCCACAGTCGTCGCCGCAATATCCGGCGCAAACTGCGCAGCCGCGAGGCGCTGCAGATCGAGGTGCTGCACACCGGTGACGCGCGCTTCAACGACGACGCCTGGCTGGCGCGCCTCTATGCGCTGTATCGCGCGGTTTACGACCAGAGCGACATCCATTTTGACCTGCTCACGCCGGCGTTCTTCACCGAGCTGCTGCGCGACGCCCACAGCCATGGGCGCGTGTTCTGTTACTGGCACTGCGACGAACTGGTCGGCTACAACCTGTGCTACGTGCAGGACGGCAAGTTGCTCGACAAGTACATCGGCCTCAACTACCCGCTGGCGCTGGACTTCAACCTGTACGTGGTCAGTTGGTTCGTGAACCTGGAATACGCCATCGCCCAGGGCCTGGATTTTTACGTGGCGGGCTGGACCGACCCTGAGGTCAAGGCCAGCCTCGGCGCCAGCTTCACCTTCACCCGCCATCTGGTGTGGGTGCGCAACCCGTTGCTGCGCAAGCTGGGCAACCGCTGGCGTCATCACTTTGAAAGCGACACCCAATGGCATCGGGAGCACACCTCATGACGGCCCTGGTACCGCTGATCCTCGATTTCGACGGGGCTGTGAGTGACATTCCCGACGCGGTGCACCTGCCGTTGCAGGCCTGGCAGGAAACCATCCGCTTCGGCTGTCGCTGGAAGCAGTTCAACGCGTTGGAAAAAGCCCTGGATGCGCGCATGCCCGGCCAGCATGGCTGTGTATTTACCGGCAGCGGCGACTATCACCACCTCAGTCATCTGCTGCTCAAGCGCCTGCCCGCGCAGCCGACATTTCAGCTGATCATCTGCGACAACCACCCCGACAACATGCGCTACCCGTTCGGCATCCACTGTGGTTCATGGGTGTACTGGGCCAGCCGTCTGCCGCAGGTCGAGCATGTGCATGTGCTGGGTATCGGCTCGCAGGACATCGGCCGGGGCCACGCCTGGGAAAATCACTGGTCGCCGCTGCTCAAGGGCAAGCTGACCTACTGGAACGTCAACGTCGACACGCGCTGGATGAACTGGGTTGGCTGTGGCCGTGGCAATCGCGCCTTTGGCGATGCCGATGAGCTGATGAGCGCGTTTCTGGCACAGTTCGATCGCGCGCTGCCGGTGTACCTGTCCATCGACAAGGATGTGCTGAGCCCGGACGTGGTGAACACCAACTGGGATCAGGGTGAGTTTCTGGAGCATCACCTGGCCGCATTGATCGAGGCCTGTCAGGGCCGGATTATCGGGGCCGACATCACTGGCGACGTGTCCGAATACCATTATCAGGGCGCGTTCAAGCGTTGGCTGAGTGCGTCGGACGGCCAGGTGGCGCTACCGCCGGATCAGGTGCGGATCTGGCAGCAGCAACAGAACGCGCTGAACGCGCGGCTGGTCAGGCAGATTCATCAAGGTTGGGCTGCCAGGTAACGCCCTTTTCCTCGGGGCTTTCCTGGCGCGCCAGGCACAGAATGCCCGCCACGATCAGCAGACCGCCGATGACTTTGGCAATTGTCAGCGTGTCGTCGAACAGCCACACCGACACCAGCGTCACGCTGATCAGCTCCAGGTAGGACGCCGCGAACGCAGGGCCGATGGGCGCGTGCTTCATCAAGGTCATCCAGGTGAAGAACGCACCGATGTAGCCGACAAACGCGCCGTAGATCCAGGGGTGACCAAACACCCGGACGAGCCAGGCCACGTCCATGGCCAGGGGTTCGGCGTGGATCGAGGCATACTTGAAACTGACCTGGGCCAGGGTGTCGAAAAAGATCAGCGAGAGAAAACCCAGGATATAAAAACGCTTCATCAGTCGAACCCCACAACGACAGTGCCCAGGGCGATCAGCAGGATGCCGATCAAGCGCCATTTGGTCAGGCTTTCTTTGAACCACAGGCGGCCGGCAATCATGATCACCACGATATTGAACGAGCCCAGCATCACCGCCACCGACAACGGCACCAGCGACAGGAAGGCCAGCCACAGCACGAACTCGATCACGTAGAGGCCGATGCCGATCCAGAACCAGTGGCGCGCGAGCATGTGGCGCCAGTGGGCCATGCCGGAAAACTCTGCGCTGTTGGTGGCGGCGGCCTTGAAGGCCAGTTGGCCGGAGGTGTCAACGATGACGTTGAGGATCCAGAGGATGAAGGTCAGTTGGCTCATGGGGTCTGTGCGGTGGTCTTGGAGCGGCCAACATACCGCAGCCGGTCGACACGGTTTTCGAAGTTCGCCGGCGCAACAGCCTACGTTCAGGTTGCCTGCTCAGGGTGCGGCGTCGGCCGAACTCCATTGGCAATAGCAGCCCACCGCGAGGGTGTGGGTGGCGTTGACCTCGCGTCCGCCCTCCAGCGCCTGCAGGATCGGTTCGATAAAACTGTTACTGGCGTTGCACGTGAGCCCTTCGCTGTAGGGCCCGAAGTAGGCGAGCTTGCCGCTGCGGTCCCAGATACCCACGGCCGGGCTGGCCGGCAGCTGGTCGGCGCCGGGCAGCGCGTCGAGAGGCTTGAGCGCCAGCAGGTTGGCGGGCAACCGGCCCTGACTGCCGGGCTTTTGCACGGCGTAGAACTCGACGCCCTTGGGCGCGTAGTGCTCGATCAGTTCGCCCAGGTGCTGCTGGTTGCCGACCGTGCACGGGCAGGCCGGGTCCCAGAAGTGCACCAGACGAATCGGGCCGGGCCCGGTCAGTTCGGCGGGCAGGCGCAGCGAATCGCCGGAGAACACCGTCGTGTGTGCGCTGAAGGCGCGCAGGTAGCGGCCCTGAAACCAGGCATACGCCGCCCACAGCACGCCAGCGCAGAGGACCAGCAACAGGCCGGCGAACAGGGCGGAACGGTGGGTCTGTCGCATTCGGATTGATCCTCAAGGGTCGCGTAGCTTGCCATGCCTGCCCCGACAGATGAATATCGCGGCTCGATCTTCATCTTCACCGTGAGTCTGGAACCTTTTATGCCTGTCACCTTTGACCCCGATCACCTGCGCGCCAGTTTGCGCCCGCTGGTGGATGCGCAACCGCTGTCAGCCGAGGCGCGGGTGTACCAGCGGTTCTACGGGCTCGACTTGCCTGCGCGCAAGGTGGCGAGCCGTCTGGGGCGCTTCGACGTGGACGGGTTCGAGGTGGTGGCGCAGGTATGGTGGCCGCCGGTGCCGGTGGCGACGATGTTTCTGTTTCATGGCTTCTATGACCACATGGGGCTGTATCGGCATGTGGTGGACTGGGCGCTGGAACAGGGTTTTGTGGTGATCGCCTGCGACCTGCCCGGGCACGGTTTGTCCAGCGGCATGCGAGCCAGCATCGATGATTTCGCGGTGTATCAGCACGTGGTGCACGGGTTGTTCGAGCAGGCCCGGGCGTTGCATTTGCCGCAGCCCTGGCATTTGTTCGGGCAAAGCACCGGCGGCGCGGTGGTGGTGGACCACTTGCTCAGCCACGGCACCGACAGCCCGGCCCAAGGCAAGGTCCTGCTGCTGTCGCCGTTGGTGCGTCCGCGCGCCTGGGGTTGGTCGCAGCTCAGCTATTACCTGCTGCGGCCGTTCGTCAAAGGCATCGCGCGGCGGTTCAGCGAGAACACCCACGACCCCGAATTCAAACCGTTTCTTGAAGCCGACCCGCTGCAACCCCGGCAATTGCCCACCGCCTGGGTGGGGGCGCTGGTGCAATGGATCAAGCGCATCGAAGCGGCGCCACGCAGCGCAAGGCGCGTGGTGATTGTGCAGGGCGAGGAAGACATGACGGTGGACTGGCAGCACAACCTGCAGGTGCTGCGCAGCAAGTTCGAACAACCCGAGGTGCTGATGTTGCCCAGGGGCAGGCATCATCTGGCCAATGAGATTGCGCCGATTCGCGCAGAGTACTTCCGTTATTTGACGGACCACTTGAAGTAATCCAGGTCGCAAGCTGGGAAGGGGCTTGTTCCCTCCCACCTTGTTTACGGTGCCAGGCTTGAAGTGCTTTGGCCCACTGCCAGTCCTGCCCGGATGGCCGCCAGCGCCGCCTGGTAATACGCCTTGCCCTGTGGCGACTCTGCAAAGGTCGCGAATTCTTCCAGCTCCGGGTCGGACAGATCCCGATAGACGTACAGCAGGGTGTTGTTCAGGTCCTTATCGATCTGCTGCATCAACCGTTCGCGCTGCCCGTTCAACATGCCCTGGGCCTGACCACCGCCGAGCAGGCCGGGGATCATCTGGCTCAGGCTGTCGGCCGCCACCCCGGCAATCGCCAGACTGACTTCCGCGCCGGCTTCACGGGCGGGCAACGCCTGGGCCAGGTGGCCGATGATCAGGCTGCGGGTAGCGTCGGCCTGGATTTTCGGCAAGCCCTGGGCGTTTTTCGCCAGTTGGTCGCGGCGCGTGGCCAGCAACTCGGCGGCGACGATCTTGCGGCCCAGCGGCGACTGGAAAAACCCCAGCGCCGGTTGCGGGTCGGCCAGGTGCTTGCGCAACTGCGCCTCGGCCCGCTGGTCCATGGCCTGGGCGGCGAAGCGTTTGTTGCTGTTGTCCACCAGCGCCTGGTACACCGCTGGCGGCAGGCTGTTGCGGTAGCGCTGCTGGGCGGCACTGAGGGCGTCATTGAAATGCGCAC